>ML782742.1:8553-21238 GCA_009831015.1 Picea engelmannii | reverse complement strand
CTCCATGAGAACTCCTCTCCTTTTATAAGTTGAAGAGAATAAGGTGAGGAGGTTAGGATGATCCCACTAAATCATGAAAGCGAGTAAGATCCAAACCATTCAGATGCCACCTCACCATAGAAGCTTCTCCTTCTAGAAGATTCAAGAAAACGCTCATTTTTCCCACATGCTGGAATGTTCGCACCCTAGCTATAGAGAAACCTGCGAACACCTCGCACCCTGGATATAGTGCAACCTGCGAGAATGGGTCATTCTCGCACCCTGCCTATATAGCAACCTGCGAAATTCCCTTTTTATAAGGTTTTTACATAGGAACAAGCAATTTCTTTTCTCAGGAGAAGTTCTTCTCCCTTCTCTCTTTAGGAACTCAGGCCACTGACCCCTCTGAAGGAAACATATAGGTTTACATCATTAATGATCATAGGGATGACGAAAATAATGTGTAACAGCTGCTGAACACTAGAAGGTTGTTGGTAATGGTCAAAGGAGTTGGCATCTTGAACTGAATCAGTTTTATTATTTGCTAAAGGGCAATAATCATTTGGTGCATGTTGAATTTCAACAGGTTGGTTATCAACAACAGAGGGAAAGGTAGAAGCTAATAAATTAAATTTGAAATCTGGAAAAGGGAGAGAATCGTAAGGTTCAAGCTGATTAAGAGAGTGTTTATGAACCTCATCTTCTTCAGGAGTTTGAAGTGGATGGATATCCTTAACATCAATGACATGGGAAGGGGGTAAATCTACTTGTTTTAAAAGGGAATATGCAAGAACAGGATGGTGGTATTTAGAGTATACAAAGTAGATTATGATTCTCCTAATGTGTGTAGGGAAATTCAAGAAAGCATGATAGATAAAGAGCACAAGTTCCAAAAATAAATTCAAAACTTGATACCTGAACTTGCTTCTACCTTCCATTTCTGTCCAAGCTTGTTTCCATAGTGGAGTCTTCCAATAGGTTCGTCTTCATGGAGTCGCCAGGTAGATGATTACAGTCAATTTTCTATATCCCTCTCTTGTCTACCATCAAGAGCTGAATCTATGTTGTTATTCCCAGGGAACTCTTCAATGTGCTCAAATCCTTCCCCGACAATGACACCATTTATGTTATCACTCCAAAAGTCACCCTAGACTGTAATTAGGTGAGCTTGGTAACATCAAAAGATTTGTAAATGTAAATGAGTTTCTTGAAAGGTAGAATGGACAAGACTCAGAATAATAAGGCATTAACTCAGAAATCTGGGCTAATCATTCACGAGAAAATGAGGTCTTGATTAACTTTAGTCAGTGAATTAGAATAAAAATGAAAAGGAGGAAGACTTAGTGAGGGAGGTGTAAAGGTCTGCTATTAGCATCATGTCTTCAAGTAGCCCAAGAAAGAAAAACTCAAATACAAGATCCTCTTGAATTCAAAGTTTAAAGCAAGTTGAAGAACATCACAGCAACATTATAATCAAACATTCATCATAACACAACCATGAAAAAATCACGTGGATCCTCCAATCATGAATACTTCAGCAGAAGAGGTAACAAGATTATGTAAAGAAAAATTGACTTCTACTAATAAAAAATTCTCAGGTCCAGTACATAACCAGAGAACAGTTTACTCAGTCAAAGAAAATTACAATCTAGGAGCCTCTACTCAACTATCTGACCTGCCTACTAAAGCATTTCAACTATCTATTTAAAACAAAAGGGAGGCAATAGTTGGAGGTACGAGCTGGCCTTCTTCCCTTGAAAATCTCTAAGAGTTTATTTCATCTAGCAACTTGGCTAACAAACTATGCTTAAAAACAGGAAAATGTTGGTGACTAATCCAACCAACTTTCAAACTCATTTGATTCCCCTTTGCTACGCATCTCCTTGTTAGCCATGTGTCTTTTAGTATCATGTGGTTGTCCTCATGATGCCAGCTGCTGCACTGCAATTTTCTCCATCATCATCCATCGAAAAAGTTTTTGCCTTGCTGCGTAAGTGTGCCAACCTTTATTCTCTGTGAAATATTAGGTAGCACCTTTACGTAGCGCCATTGTGCTACACCTGTATGTAGACTCTGTTCTCTGTTAAAATTTGGGTAGCGAATTTAGGCAGCGCCACTCTGGTGTTTTTCAAATCTTCAAAAATGAAATATTCATTCTGTTATGGTATTTGTACAAACAAACTTCTTTCCTTAGTATGCTGCACAATGTTGCATCCCTATCTTTGCTGCCATATTCTGCCATCCAAGAACCTGGTATTGACTATCACGAGCATTGAAAGGAACTTGTTATGCATACATTAACTAAAAACCCAAAATATTCAAGATAGATCTCATATCATTTGCAAAAGCGTTGTTATCTGCACGCATAACTTAGGAATCAAGAACACTATGTTTTCTTGTGGAAGAAATCATGCATCCTAACTCGCGGGCCAAGATAAGAGATAGAAGGAATATAGTCTTGTTTGAATTTTCTGAAGGAGTAATTCACATATGGTGTATCTCTGTGAAAATTTCATCTCTGCTAGAAATTAGGTAGTGCCTGCTAAAAAATTCGGTAGCACTCTGTGCAGTGCCCATCGTTACACTGCTCAAGAGATTGGGTAGTGCCCGTCGTTACACTGCTCCTAGGAGAAAATGCAGCGCCCATAAAATTTACAATGCCCAGGAGAAAACATAGCGCCCAAGAGATTTGGCAGCGCATAGGGGAAAACGCAACGCCCAGGAGAAAATGTAGAACACAGGAGATTCGACAGCGCACTGCACTCTGCTCATCCATGCATGAAAATGATGGAATGTATGAGAATTTTGGGAACATCATTGTATACATCGTGGCTAAATTTAGTTCTTCAACACATGTAGAATCTTTAAACAACACTACATTGATATCTCATCATGGCACATGTGCATGCATCCTGCAAATCAGGCATTTGCAACCTCACTTGAACACCGAACAACTGGAATGTTGGCTTAATTTATGGCTTTACTTTGAGTTGAATGTGCAGCTAGCATGTAGGATGGTATGACATGTAAACATGATTCTTAGGTTTAAGGGAATTTAGAAGTAAGAAACTTAAGTGCAGACACCTTTTTTTATTTTGTTTTATTTAATAAATATATACAATAAATATAATTCATAAACTACAAAATAATTTAGAAAAACATTGTATATATATATATTTAATAAAAACATTGTTTCTTATAATAAAAAGTGTTTTTATGACAAACTTATCATAAATATTTGATAGACTTCAATAAGGATTTCTAGCCAATTATTTGTAGGTCAAGAGGATGAAGCCAAAGGATTTCTTAGGCAAATATATCAATAGGAACTTGTCAATATAGATTGGGGAATTTGAGGTTTGGACATTGGCAAACACTCAAAGGGATTTTGATAATTTCAACATAAATATGTTGAAGACGTTCTTAAAATATATTGGAAAAATTGAGTGTTAACACACCCTTTGTCAAAATAATACCAAATTAGGGTTTGTATAAAGTCCTTTAATTTAAAAGATCCCCAATATTATATCTTTTATCAAGATCATATTAAACCAATTAATGCCATATTAATTGTAATATAAAAAAAAAAAAAAACTTATAATAATCCTTTCATCCATAGGGAAACCTTCACAAAATCTAAGAGTGGCCATCGAAGCTATCATTGTCGTGAATTCATCAACCAATCATCTTATGCCACCATACATTATAAAGAATGATTTGAAGCATTGATCTGTAGAAAACTGTATTGGTACCATCACAATAGCAAACAAAATATAAGCGCAACATATCCATCATAGCGCCACCGTTTACAAGGGGGTCCCACCTACTAGTTTATTATTAATATAAATAATTAATAGAGCTTGGAAATCATTTGTGAGCATAATATTCTTCATTGTGTTTTTAAGCATAAAGAAACTAGCGAATCCATAGGGAAATCTGTTAAGAACTCATAATGTATGGTTTCGCAGACTAGGTGAAACATTAGTTCAAGGAAATATACATTAGAATGATTATGCAACATGGGGAAGTGAGCGGTTTAAGGGGAATATGATTTGGGATTTTTAGGAATAACTCATGGAAAGTGTTACGTATGAGGGGCTTATCCCTATATGCATAGCATTTGATTAATCATAGTGAAATCATTCTTTTCTTTAAGGAGAAAAAAAATACTGGTGTGCTCTTTTTTGAATCTCAGGTGGGGGGAAGAAAAGGAAAGCAGGAAACAAGGATGAAAAATCAATTATCTTATCTAACAGTAGTACTGAAAGTATATAGGGATTTCACTGATGTCTTCAAGGAGGGACATCATGACAGTTGTGTAACCTGATTGTTATTTATTAACAATACTTCCAGAATAGCATCGTCGTGGAAAAACTAATCCATAATTTTATTTCTGACAAGAAAAGAAGTCAATAAAATAAATAAAACAACAAAAAGAAATAAACAACAAAGAAAAATCAAAGCAATGAAACAAAACTGTAATACATGAATAATTCCATACAACATTTAAACCTTCAAGCTAGTTCCACATAGTGTTTCAAGTGGGAGCCGTTGGTGCTATATAAAAATAATCGCTCTTCCAAGTCCTTTAGGATATAAGAATTTGCGCCCTGGACAAAAGAAATTTTAAAAGGACCCAACCATAAATTTTGAAACTTTAAATGCCTTCCTCTATCAGTGTGAGTTGAATCCCATAGAAAGACTTTCTCATTTACCTTAAATCTGACAGCTTTTGCACTTTTATTGAAATATTTCTCCACAGTTTGTTGTCTTCTCTTTATGTTCTCCAAGGCAAAAATCCTTTGTTCTTATAAATACAACAATGCATTTACCCTTTGAGGGATATTAGAAGAATTCAATTGTTCAATTTGTAGCATCAGTCGTAAAGAAGAAAGTTCCAGCTCAGTAGGCAGAATAGCTTCTTGACCATAAACAAGTTGAAAGGGGGTGCAACCTGTGCTCACCTTGGTGGTAGTGTGATCTTCCCAAAGGGCGTAAGTGAGGAGGGTGTTCCATTGAAGAGGTTTATCTTCAATGAGCCTCTTGATAATTCTAACCAGATTTTTGCTAGTAGACTTGGCTTGCCCATTTCCTTGAGGATAATAAGTTGATGAGGTAAAATGTTTAACTCCCGGTTTAGCTAGAAATTGAGTCATCTTAGTAGAAATAAAAGAGGGGTTGTTATCTATAATAATCTCTAAAGGAATGCCAAATATGGAGAAAATATTAGTTTCAAGGAAAGAAATAACCTGCTCATCCTGCAAATGCTTAAGTGGGACAACTTCAGTCCATTTTGTAAAATAATATGTGGCTGTCAAGATGAAAACTTTCCTTGCTGAAGATGGAGGACTAATAGGACAGATAAAGTCCATACCCCATTTTGAAAAAGGAAATTTAGGGAGGATAGGTTGTAAAAGCATCACAGAAAGGCGTTCTTTCCTAGCGAACTTCTGGCACTTGTCACAAGATCTTGAAAAGTTATAAGAATCATGAAAAATTGAAGGCCAATAATACCCTTTTCTAATGATTTTAAAAGTAGTAGTTTTAGCAGAAAAGTGGCCACCCACATGAATGACAAAATCTAAAGACCCATGGGTTTCTTGTAACAATTTATGTGCCTCCTCATTATTTACACAACGAAGTAATACATCGTCGCCAGATATCATAAACAAGAAGTCTCCTAAAATGACATATCTGGAAGATTCAAGACGAAGACTTCTCCTTTGATGTGTATCTAAGTTATCTGGACATCTTTGATTTTGCAAGTAATATACCAAATCTTTATACTAGAGATGTTCAGCTACAGGAAGGATTTGACTATCAATGTAAAATAGTGATGACAAAGAATTATCTTTTTCATCAATTTCTTCACTTGCTTCGGCATATTGGGCCATGTGAAGGGTTAAGTCACATCCGTTAATGGTTTTTGAAGTTGTGATGGTTAAATCATGCTCCTGGATCTTGGAAATCCAATGTGAAAGCTTCCCTGAAAGATAAGTTTGTGAGAGAAAAAACTTGATAGCAGGTAAAGGGACTTTTACCAGCGTGTGCTTACCTAAGATAAAGTAGTGAAATTTCTCCACATCTTTAACAAGAGAGAAAGCATGTTTTTCAATATAAGAATATTTAAATTCATCATCTGATAAGCTTTGAGTCTTGTAAGCTATTGGTTTTTCGTTATTCTGGTCATCAAATTGTATGAGGATAGTAGAGACTGCTTCCTATGTGTCATTAGTATATATAATAAACTCTTTCTCAAAATCCGGCTTCGCCAAAACCGGTGCGGAACGAATTTCCTTCTTAATCCTTACGAAAGAATTTTCAACGTCATCAGTCCAAGAAAAAGAGTGATATTTTTTGAGAATATTGTGAATTGGTTTGACCATTACATAAAAATCGAGAACAAACCTACGGACAAAGTTGATAATGCCCATAAAGGCTTGAACCTCCTTTTTGGAAGTAGGAGCAAGAAGATTTAGGATAGCAACAATCCTTTCAAGATCTATGTTTATTCCTGAATGAGAGACAATATGCCCAAGGAGATTTCACTTGGTAATGCCAAAAATAGACTTAGAAGGATTTAAAGAAATGATGAATTTCCTGCATCGCATGAGAACCTTTCTAAGATGACCAAAATGATCCAATCGGTTCTTTGAATATACAGTCAAGTCATTGTTAGCCTATGGATTACCTTTACCAATCACTAAGTCTAAATTGTCACCTATATTTGTATTATTCATTTAGGATATTAGTAATATATCCTCAAGTGATGACTAATGAGTTAGTTAAGATTGCCTAGCCTAGTCATTGTTACACATCAAAATTACTCAACTGGATAAGTGTCGCATATTCCTCTCAAATTGTCGTAAGTGTCGCAAAGTTGGTTACAAGTGTCGCAAATGTTGTTGAATCATACTGCCATGATGACGACACTAAGGAGGCACTTAAAACATCTTATATACTTGGTTTGAAGAAGGAGAACTGGTTCACTAGAGTCAAACAACTCTTAACACCTGAAAAGGGCTTCCAATCAAGAGTTTTGAGGGTGAACGCTCCCCTGAAATAGCCTTAGGAGCACTGGCGCTCCCCTATAAGGCCTCAGGGAGCGTTATAACGCTTCCTTACCCCTCTGCAAGAGTGCTGCCCACTTTTGAAGCACTGACGCTCCCCTTAAGCCTCTCTGGGAGCGTTCTAGCGCTCTGATGCCCCTTTTCAAGGAGTGCTCCCTAATCTGGGTCAGTTGTTATCCTGGTGAGGAGAATAAGGAAAAGCTCTTTAGAGATTAGGAGGCAGTTGTACTCGAATTCTTGGTTTCATCAAGAGATCCCTGATCTAAGGAGGAGGTTCCCAACTTGTTCTAAACATAACTCAAGAGGTTAAGCTCCTCCCAACCTATATAAGCAAGCTCTATGATGATGGATAGGGGGGAAGCATTGCTAGCATGAAACCTATTATCTCATAGGAAATACACAGTCAGTTAAAGGAGAAGTGATCAGTGAAGCTGCTATCAACCAGGTTGTGGATATTTCGAGCAAGGGTTAGGCGAAGGGGACTTGACGAAGCTATCGCATTCGCATCTACGATTGTAAGTACTGCTGTCGTTATTCTCATTAATATGACACGCTTGGCCTGTTTCTTTCTAGTTTGTGTCTGATGTTACATGAAATTATCATTAATTGATAGATCTATTTTCAAGCTAATATCAGTAGAGTAGGAAGTAGTCGTATCTTGTTTGTCTGTAGAACTCAGCGAGGAGCAAAGGATTGGAGAACAACTCGGAGCGTGCAGGGACAAACGTCAATTAATAGGTACTTTTGTTAACCTTCCTTCTCACATATTAGTTTGGATAGATTTGAAAGGAAGTCAGTGTCCACGTTAAGCATTTTTCTGTCTAGGGTTAAGGTCAAGCTCTTAGAGGCGATCTACTTGTCCGCAGGGAGATTTTCCTACAATAAAAATTGGCGACTCCACTAGGGAGATAGCCTCGAATCGAAACCTCTTGTTTTGATTCCTCCTCATTGACCTAGTTCTATCCCTTGATTGTTTCAGACCTAGTTCACTCCTCTTTTTGATTGGTTTCATGAGATGATTGGCTCCTTACCTTATCACACTCAGCATACTTGTCAAGTTTGAATCCCAATTTTTGGAATTTTTTGACATTTCTGGAGTTTTTAGACCCTGGCACCCCTGTCCTAGTGTTGACAGAGTGTCAGTGCTCCTAATATATTTGCATAGAGCGCTATAGCACTCCTTGCCCTCGAAAACATAGCGCCAACCTCTTTTTGGCCCAATAACCCTCCAGAACTGCCTTTTTCAGGGTTTGCCTCTGTGTCTCTTCTGCTGAGTCATCTAGTGAGTCAATTTTTCTTCCTTTTCAGCCTTGACATCTTCCTTTTTGAAGAATAAACACCTTGTTAGTTGGATATTGTAGCCTTCTTCACCATTTTCATTGAGTTTTTCCCTGTTGAGTGAAATTCGAAACCCATGCATTGTTCTTCTCCCCTCATCAGCTGAGTAAAAACCTTGGTGAAGGTCATCAAAAGCCTACAGACCTCCTTATCTTGATTTGAGTCGAGGTCATTGTTCTTCAACTTTTTCTTTTTGGGTGTGAATTTTGTTTTCTCTTTGATTGTTTCTTTTCTTTTGCTTTTCGTTTTGATTGCAACGAGAGGGTGCATTGTTTGTATGACTTTAGCTTGTGCTAGTTTGATTTTCATACAAAGACAATTAGCAGGACAAGCATTGTGTTGAATTGATCTTTAACTCATATACGAACAATGAGAAAGCATCTCCATGATTGATTGTGCATATTAGAAGGCATTTTAAAAGTTTTTTCATTACATCAGGATTTGATTGAGAAAAAGAATCATTTGGGGACACTCCGTATTTGTGCTTGTTAGTGAAAATAACTCTCTCTCTCCCTTAGATAGACGTTCATCGAAAGGAAATGACTACTTATCATATTCGATGCATTCTTTGGGTCTGAGTCATAATTCCATTTGTTTCACTTCCATACACCCCTTTTTTGCGTAAAGAACAACCGTAAAAATCAACGCTAATTAAAATTTATCTAGAATTTTTCTTTTCTAGGATCCTCCACCAACAGTAGAATAGGTGTAGTACTTTGGATTAGGCTGTGAGCATAAATCTCCAAAGTTTCCAAAAAAAACAGTAGCATCCTGAGTTAGGGAGAGTCAAATCCAGTTATCTTATAAGTCTGCCTAGGATCCCCCTCTCACACAGGGGTTACACACGAGGTCGCATTCGGGTAAGCTACAAGGAATAACCCTCCATGGTTTAACTGATTGTGGTGGTTGGATCATATTATGGGGGTCACTTTGAGGTAAATCCACAATTACTACGTGGAATCCTTCTAGTTGATTTCGGGCTTGATACCCTTCCTATACGTTCCGATCGGACTGTCGACTGTTCCCGCCCAGGGGATGACTGCGAATTGGTAACCTTAGTAGCCATAATATTTAGGGTCTTACACAAGGTGACGGTGACGGGAAGTCTCATTGTACCTGGAACAAACATTGGTCAAACTCACTCGGGCTCCTTGGAGGGTAAATCCACAATTACTGCGTGGAAGCTTGCTCCAAGGTGTAAGTCTGTTAAGAAGGTCGCCATTGTAACTGTTCCACCCTACCCCCACCCCTTCTAGACTTGATTACGCGACGTTGGATTTCATCACCAACTAGTACGATCATCAAAAGAAGGTCATGTTTGCTTGGTTGTGATTCTTAGATTTTTTAGCGTGTGTTGTTTTCTTTTTGCTAGTTGGCCATAGATTTTTTCCGCCGACTCTTTTCCGCCAACATCGACCCTCCACGCCATTCGCGAAGACTACAGGGACTTCCTCCAGAAAATATGGATGGAAACACCCCTTTACCCCCTCATTCTACGGAGGAATATCCTCAACAGAGCGAGGTTCAAAACACTACAACTCCCCAGGAAGAAGTTCCCGTCCCTTTGGATAATTTTTGAATTGTCTCAAAATATTCGGAAGCATACCGCATTCCGGAGGGATACGAACGACAGATTCTCCACTTAAATTCTGCCAGAGAATTTGTTGTCAATCCGGATATTCCGGCTGGGTCTCCTCAAAACCCTTTAGCCAATGACCCTTTTTGGACTGCAGACGTTGTTCGAAGTCCACCACGCTTGGTGCGAGATCTTTATAGAACAGGAGAAGGTGCCGACGCATCTTTTTCCTACACTGTACCCCCAAATCACTTCACCGGTACTACCACTTTTATAGCCACACCAACCATTGGTCGGAACATACCGTCCGTTGGCCCAAGGCCTACTATTCCCCTCCAGATGGCCCATTTGAAAATGGCCCCTCACATTTCGACTATCCCTGTCGGTAATGCGGTAGTTAATCAAGATTGATTGGCACATCTGTAACACCAAGACCTACGCTCCCTTTTGGATTTAGGGCACTGAACGCGTCCGCTACCACCACTGCCCAAACCACTACTCAAATTGTACCGGGAAGTTCCATACCTATCCAACAACCCGGAGGGACTGGCCTTGGTGGTCCTAACCCGATTGGCAACATTGGTCAGTCATTGGCATCTAGCTTTCGGATCTCGGGAAATCTACCTCAAACTGGGGGGCATCCTCCCACCGGAGGACAAATTCCATTTGGGGGGCACCCTCATGCTGGGGGGAAACCTCAAGTCAGAGTCCACCATCAACCACAAGGACAAAATGTGTCTGTCATACCCAATCTGTGGAGCGTCCCTTTTCAAGGAAATCTGCATGCCTCCATGGGACAAAATGTTCAGACTCCGCAACAACCCCCTTATGGACAAATGCCAAACCCACCCTATAACCCTCAAAACCCATCCAGTTATCCTCCGCTCACACATGCTTCTCAAAACACCTCAAATCCTACGTACCTTGGTCAAAACCAACCTCATATGAGAGGGCCCACTAGTTATAATTATCCACATAACCTGGTAATGGGCCCCACTGGTGTACCCCTGCCACACCAACATTACCCATAGGTTAACCGACAACTACCTTTTCTGGCTACCCTGGATCTTCCAGACTTATCTCAGTTAACGAATGATCCCATTTATCACTCTCTGGTTTGGCCAGCTATTCCAGCAAAACTTCCTTCTGATATCCCAAAATTCGACGGAAAATCCGAAGAATACCCAAACAACCACGTGATGACTTTCCATTTGTGGTGTTCATCCAACTCCCTCATGGACAACTCTATTCGTTTTCATATTTTCCAACGAACACTTACGGGTTCCGTAGCAAAATGGTATATTGAATTACCACACGCATCTTTTCACGATTTCAACTCCCTCGCCATGTCCTTCCTCACACACTTCCAACTGCCCATTTGATACGAGACGGGTACTGAACTATTAACCTCCCTTCTCCAAAAAACTTCCATACACATCTTCGATCATATCCATGAATGGAGACGACGACGAAGGCTAATCAAAGCGGTCATCCCCGACCAATTATTAGCGGAATGGTTCACGAAATCATTATTACCCCAGATCGCTCGTGATGTTTCCATGGGTGGTGTGGTCACCGAGAAAGAAGCCATCGCCCGAGCTCAGTACTTAGACTTAGTCTATTCACAATCCAGTACTTTGTATGAGTTGATACCGAATGCTACCCGTGCCACTAACGATCCATCCAAACCATCTACTGCTTCGCATGCGGATGGAGTTATTGGCTCTGTCAAAACCCAATCTACTACCCAGTCCACTAGAACGACTCAGCGGCCTACTTCGACGGCTGCCCCTAGTTCGACTACACCCTCTTCTACCCCCACCCAAACTCAGGTCTCTGATGTGAATGCGGTCCAATCAACCCCTTCGCAACAACTTGGGGGCAAGAAGAAAGCGAGAAACAAAACAAAGAAGAACAATAACAACGAACAACCCAAAACCCAACCGCAAACCCCTGCTGCCGAAAAAAAACCACAACGAAAACTGAAATTGCCATGTCTCATTTGCGGTGACGATCACTACACTCGAGACTGCCCACATCACGATGAAGTGGATAAAATTTTCAAGGGAAATTCGCAACCCACTGTGCTTACTCAGCCTTTTCCGCAACAACAATCTTTGGTTGCACAAACCCCCACACCGGGGGGTAGTTCCAACCAACCCCCTGATGACGCCTCGACAAGCGCCCACATTTACATGTTTAACGGGGTTAATCTAACCACTCGTTTTGTGACATACGACACGCCAGTTAAACACGACAAGTCGAAGACTGCTAACGGTTCTTCGCCAGATCCTTTACCACCTGCTGTTAATCCTCTATCTGTTAGCCCTCCATCCGGGCCACTTCAGATTGAGAAACCTTCTTTTGACTCCATCTTACACCCTCCTAAGAGTACCATTCAGAAATCCACTTTCAATCCTAATTCACGGGCTGCCCAAAATTACAATATTGTAGAAGATTTGGCCCAAGCCCAGTGTGCCATGTCTGTATTGGAAGTTCTACAACACTGTCCTAACCAACGTAAGACGCTCTTAGCTACTATTGGTGCTTTCGATCCCGAGTCATCAAACTACATCACATTTAATCTGGATGATCATCAACCGCGACTCTCCCACCAGCTAGCTTTCCAAATCGATGTTGTTGTTCACAATCAACAAATCCACCGAACTATCCTAGATGAGGGAGCCTCTACCTGTGTCATGTCTCTAGCCTATTGGAAAGG
>ML782741.1:651751-681067 GCA_009831015.1 Picea engelmannii | reverse complement strand
TTACTGAGCATTTCTACTTCTTTTGCATTCTGCTGATCCAGTGAATCTTGAAGTGAACCCAAGGGAAACAACTCACATTGGGCATACTGTTGCATCAAGTGATCAACTAACACCAAAGCCACCATAGCTTCAACCATAGGTACAGCTGCAGTTCCAATAAATAAACAACTCAAAAGATGCATATTGAAAGCAACAAAAATAATTTTGATTGAAATAAGAATGCTCTAGGTCAGTTAAAAGGTATTTTTCAAGCAACTGTTGTGCTGGTTAAATCTTTTGAAACCAACCTTACATGATGTTTAGAAGCAATTTTCAATTTAAAAAAGACTTCCATGCTACTTTATTCAGGCAAGCATTGCCTTAGATTTAGTGAAAAAAAGGCACACCTCTAGGGACTACGCATGGATCATGTCGACCACGTGCTTGGAGTTCAGTCTCCTCTCTGTTTCTGGTGACGGTCATTTGTTTCCTCTGAGAATGTACAGAAAACAAAAGGTTAATAAATGAATTTGTAAGGAAGTAAACAAATTCCCAACATTAAGCATCCAATCAAAAACTTATATCAAAATAAAACAAAACCATTAAGATTCTGTGCCCAAATAGGATGTGTAGGAAGAAAGAGGCAGATGGATCCAGCAAATACCAAATCTTCATTTCATACCAGACTCTTGTAATGTATTTTGGATAATTGCTTGAATACAGTCATTCTTAAATGGATTCTATTTTAGGAAGCAGCAATATATACTTGAGAGATTCAAACTTTGGCTTATATTATTGGAACCAAAGAAGAGGCGAGGCTGAGAACATTGTCCACATCTGATTATTCCTTTATTAGGCAGTAATGTGATCAAAGCTCCACACTGAACAATAATAACATTCATAGTGAATAGGAGTAGGTAGAGATTTGAGAGGAATTATCTATCTCCATACTAGTCAATGGATCCTTAAGGGAAGAACACTCTAGAAAGCATTTCACAATTGTCTATCTAGACAAATTTGGCTAAGACTGACCTAAATGCAAAAAAATCATAACATTTGGGTACTCAAAGTTTATGTTTTCAAGTAGTAAACCAAGAATCCAAATTAAGTCAGGAAAGGAGAAAGCAGACAAGGCATATGGTCACAAATGAAAACTCCAGCCCCATAACAGTGGGAGGTTCAACAGAACTATTAATGTTATAAAATGGTTTTCAGTTCTGTTACCCCTCATATTGTATGTCACATCTGTGATTCTTATCATGACCAATTGCACAAGATATACTTTGATAACGTTGACCGATCAGATACAGGGGCTAATTTATGCCACAGAATTTCCCTAGCATTACCCTTATTGTTCTACTGACTAACTGATTATTGCATATTATTATGATGTATACATAATGTCCAGGAGGAGCACTACCTTTGTGCACACATGTTCATGCTGATTTGATTATACAGTGACAGGTTGACCCCACTTTGACCACATGGAGGCCTCTTTGCTTGAGCGCTTTGGTGTATAGGCTTGGTCTCCCATTGGAGGTGATATTTTTTAGCATGGATCAAGCCACTTTGATGGAGCACTCACCTAGTTGCCACATATGTTGAGGCGCTCACCCATATATTATTATTTTATGCTGGAGATGAGAATGCCTCCCCTCTTTGGAGGTGGTTGAGGTTTTGTTGACTTGGTACATGGATCATGGCACTATTATATTGATATTTGACTCCTCTTTTGGATTAATCCATTTGCCCACATGTTGATTAGTTTGTTACACATTAGAAGGATGTGTCACTTTGGGATGCCACACGTGCCACTTGGAGTACCTTGTTTCACGCATATTATATTATTTGGTTGAGAAATTTCTCTTGGGAGGCTACACGTGCCACCTTACCACATCCTTGACACAATTTTGGAGGCTTGTTCTATGTTGAATTATAGCTCGAACAGGAACTTCCGCACAGGTTCCATGTGAACATGCGAGAAGTCGTTCAAGGTATTTTCGAAAATTAATTCTATTTTCGAAATTCAAATTCTATTTTGTAATTCACTTTAGTTAAAAAATGAAAGTCTTATTTTTAGTGGTTGAGCCTAAAAAGTGTATTTCATGATGCATCACTTAGACTAAGAGTAATCTCAGAAATAGATTAGGGGTTTGATCTTAGCTAAAACTATAAAAACAGGTCAAAATAGAGACTTAAAACACACATGAACAGTTGAGCAGGTTGACCTTAAACGACCTAGAGAGAGAAAGCAGACAGCCAGAAAAGAGGTGTTTCCAGGCAGTGCGCAGTTTGAGGCAGCAGTCCATACAGTTCTGTATAGTTGTACAGTATTGTACAGATCCGTATATTCACAAGGACAGGTCCGTATAGTGGTACAGGCAGGCTGTACAGCAGTTTTTTGCTATTTCTGTTTTTTTCCAGCAGGCTACACCTCTCAGTTAGGCTATAAAAGCTCAGTTCAAGGTGATTTCGATAACCGTGTAGTTGTTTTAAGCAGTTTGTGGAGGTTTCCTTGTAAGTTTTTAGAATGAATGAAAAGCTAGTTTTGAAGAAGTAATTCCCTGTGTCTGTGTGAAATTGATTGTATGCTTCCACAATTTAATTTCCAGCTATTGTGTGATTAATGCTATGGTCTGAAATTTAATTTCAGCGTTAATCAAATTCAGAAATTACTTGTTTAATTGAGATCACAAGGACTTTAGTCACCTAGGCCTTGGGGTTTTCACATGGTATCAAAGCTTATTTCTCTGATTGAGATTCTCTAGGATTTGCAATGGTAAATCAACTGCAGGGAAGAAGGACCAACAGTGAAAGGGTTTCAAAGTTTCGATTTCAGATTTGGGAGTTTGTGTAGTAGATCTCAGTGATGGCATCAGCTAGCATTAGGTTTGAGGACAGAGTGGATGGTGCCTTGAATTTCTTATCATGGAAGGTGGGGGTTACACTCTTACTAGAAGAGAATGATCTTTGGTATATTGTCAAGGATGATGCTACTCTGCCTACAGATCCACAGTAGTTGATAGCCCACAACAAGAGAAAAGTGAAGGTCAAGTGGATAATCTTGGATGCCATTAAGAACCATCTGATCCCTCACATATCCAAGGAGACAGCAAAGGAGATGTTTGACGCCCTAGTTAGTCTCTACCAGAGTCAGAACATAAATAGGAAGATGATATTGCGGAACAAACTTAGATCCATAGTGATGACCACATCAAACACAATCACCGATACCTTCTGAAGATCACACAGATTCCTGATCAACTTGCAACAATTGTGGAGAAGGTTGAAAATGCAAAGCTAGTGAACATGGCACTGAATCGATTCCCAACTTCATGGGAACCATTTGTCAAAGGTATTCCCTTCCTGACTTTGATAGGCTTTGGGATGATTATATCCAAGTGGAGACTCGGATGGAGTCAAAGGTTGACAAAAAGGATGGTGAAGAGAACCTAGCTCTATTTGGTCAGTCAAATAAGGGCAGAGGTAATGGACCCAGCAAGGGTAAGGGAAAGAGTGAGGAGTCAACCTCACAGCTAGGAAAGGACTTGAGTAAAATCAATGCTTCAGTTGTCGTAAGCACAATCATTATGCATCACAGTGTCTAGATAAGAAGGGTAAAGGGAAGCAGCAACAAAAGCAAGTAGCATCCTCTACAGAAACTCAGATGAACGAGTTTGTTGCCAAGTTCGAGAAGGATTTCTCGTTGGTATCTTTCCTTTCTACTAGCATGATTCCGAGGAATGCGTGGTGTGTGGACAATGGGGCATCTCGACATGTGACATCCGCCTGACAATTTTTTTCTAGTCTGAAGAAGCAAAACTCGAAAGCACAGTTGAGCTTGGTGATGATGCCAAGTAGCCAGTAGCAAGAGTTGGTACTATTCCCTTCCAACTCGAGTCAGGTAATTCTTTAGATTTTGACAATGTCTTATTTGTAGTACAGTAATGAAACCAGCCTACTAAATACGAAATTAAAATGCCCCAATGCAAATAAAATTACACACATGGCAGCAGGCCCATAATTTTTCTTGTGCGTCTACAACATATATAAAAATCCATGAATGCAACTCTTCAAGCAAATAACAAACACACAACATTCTAGTAAAAATGTATACACAATAGAATTAACATCATAAAATGTAACATAAACATATTTTAATGGGTGAACCAACTGGCTGCATACAGGGGACGTTCCTCCCATTCATAGGCTTGTTGTTCATTTTCTCTCAACAACAAGACACCTCTAAGTTGGGGCTATGATTCCACAAGGAGGTCTATTCCTCTTGGCTGTCCACTCCATCAAAAAACCCAGGTTCTACTCCAAGAGCACTTCCATCCACCAGCTCTCTTCTCTTCAACCTACACAACCCAAGGAATGGGATCCCCCTTCTCTGCCACATAGTCCCTCAGGCCTTCCCACTTCCCTCTAGGGCTCCAATGCACTCGATTGGCCCAGAATCTCACAATTGGGATTCCATGAACTCTCAGTTGCTCCAAGAGTGCTCACAACAACCTTCTCAAGGCTCTTGAGCCATTTCCTCAACAGGAAAAATACCAATTACAGGCATACAACCTCCATTACAGGCACACAACCCCATTTTGGGCATAATATCAGCCCTCTCATGGTTGTTCTAAACCACACCATGGTCGGTCCTCATTCCCAACACTCAAGTCTCCTCTTGTTGCCCAAAACCAGCATGTACAAACTATCCCAATAACCCATTCGAATTTCCTTTTCTTTTCCCTCGCTTGCTTGACTCTCACTCTTCCCCAAAAGGATTGCTTGACTCTCACACTTCCCCCATGCTTACTTGTACTCAACCCATGTTGTCATAACTAGGCGAGCTGTGTTAGAATGTGTTAATGATTGCCTAGTGGTCTTAGATTACATGGCTATGGTATTTTGTAATGTTATTCTTCAATAACTCTCTATATTGTAAAAAGGGTTTATCCCACATGCGTCATGGGATTTATTCTCCTTTCACTCTTTCATATATAATAGAGGAAAGGAGGACCTTTAGAAGTGCAAGAGTAAGAGTGGGAGAGAGGGAGTTGTTTATGGTATTGATCTTTAGCCTGGACCCTATAGGTCCTTAGGCCAAATCATCCATATGGGGATGTGCTCTCTTGTAACATTGGAGTTTTCCTGAGGAATACAAAGACCAGCGTTCCTGGATGTTTCTCCGCATTAGGGTTTTACCACATAAATCATGTCTCTTGTCTCTCTTGTCTCTTGTCTCCTTGATTTACTGAATTTATTGATGCTTGGTATGGGAGTTTAGAGCGGTTGGATTTCATTATATGTTATTGCATATTTCTCGGATCTAACATGGTATCAGAGTCGATTACCGAGTTCTTTCTCCTTGCACAAATTCTTGTTTGAATTTTTTGCATCAGGTTCAATAGATCTATTCGTTTGAGCCCTCTTCTCTTGCAGATCTGTCTTTTTTTCCGGACAACCACTTCAATTTTCACCGGATTTGTGTTGATCTCGCCTTTTCTGAGCCTTTTCCGCAAATTCGACCTCACCATTGTCTCTGAAATATAGAATTCAACCAAGATTGACTATTAGTTCGTCAAAATCGACTTTTGTTTGCCTATATTTGAATTAGTTTCCCTAGCCTAGCCTAGAAAAATTAATTTTTTCAAAAACCTAAAGTTTTGGGCCAAATTTTAGGTTTGGTAGTTTACCAAGCCTAATTTTTTTACCAAGGCTAGTTTTTCTTACCGAACCTAGCCATTTCTTCCGAAGCTGATAACTTTTGATCCGAGAGGTCGTTTTGGGTGAAAAAAATTTTGGGAAGTGCGGTTTTTCGTTGCTTAGCCAACTAGCCTCCCCCTCACCTCTCCACACACCATACGAACCGTACAAATTCATTTTTTGTTGTACAATCATGTTTTTTGACAAATTTGCAGGTGCAAGGGGCAGATTTCTCAATTAAGAGGCTATTTGTCTTTTTGGCAGACCAATTTGACTGGTGGGGAGCGATTTCACTCACTAATTTGTACGGTCGCACCCTTTTTTCTTCTATCCGAGCAGTACAGAGAGAAGTACAGACATGATTTTTGCAGCGACTTGCTTGTTCACATGGCCGGTTAGGTTTTTGGAGGGCCAATATGTTGGTTAGAGGTCGTTTTTTCCTCAGATCCGAGGGTTTTTGTGCTTGATCTACCTCTTTGCACATATGAACACGTCTGTACGACCGTGATTTACCCTTTGTGCGTACAACCACACTCAAGTTGCAAATCCGAGTCTCTTTTGCTTCAAGTCGACGTTTCTTGCCATGGCCACGTGGAGTTGTCAATCATCTTGCAGATCTAGTGTTTGTGGATCTTAGATCTATTTTGCAAACAGTTCTTTGCCATAGCCACAGTGCTTTGTGACTCTTCTTGCACATCTACAACCTTTCATTCTGATCTACAACTGGTTCTTTCTCTCATTGTTGCAACAAAGGTTTTGATTTGCTTGTCCGAGATTTGATACTCGTGGTTCATATCTTTGGTTCACTTCTTGTTTGAAGGCCTCCTCACATGTGGATTTATGATCTACTTTTGCAACAACCTCTATACACTCAGATCCGCAGCATCGCTTGGCCCTTGGCTCATTGTGCACCCGAAGCATTGTATCATTGTTTGCAACAGCATGTTGAGGTTTACCACTATACCTGAGACAGTTTCTTGATGGTAGAAATTTAGTGCTTTGCTTGGCACTATGTATTTGTGATGGGAGACCATTTTACATTGCTTATGGTCCATCTACAACACTTGTTGAACTTGATGATCATTGTGCGATCATGTTCAAGTTCCTGATTGAAGCACTTCAATTGGTCGTTGACACTTTTAGCCTGTTGTATCACCTTTCGCTTCATATTTTGCGATCATTCATGCATTTTTGACACAATGTGGACTTGCTGTGGTGATTCATGCCATTGCTCTTGGAGTTTTTTTTGCAATTTTCTCTCTACTTGCTTCACCTATTCCTCAGCAGTGTGTGTGAAGAGTTTGGAGACATATTGGTTCTGCAGATTCCTACTTTATCTTGAGTTGCTTGGCACTTCATCATTTGCATATCGATGTAGTCATTGTTGGTCATTGCATTGGTTCTTGAAAGTAGCAAATGTCTTCTCCTTGCACCTTATTGAGGACCTGCTTGCTAGCCATTTTGCATTGGTTCTTGACGATAGCAAGTGTCTTCTCCTTGCACCTTATTGGGGACATGGTTGTTGGCCATTTTGCATTGGTTCTTGATGGTAGTAAGTGTCTTCTCCTTGCACCTTATTGAGGATATAGTTGCTAACCATTTTGCATTGGTTCTTGACGGTAGCAAGTGTCTTCTCCTTGCACCTTATTGAGGACCTGGTTGCTAACCATTTTGCATTGGTTCTTGACGCTAGCAAGTGTCTTCTCCTTGCACCTTATTGTGGACCTGGTTGCTAACCATTTTGCATTAGTTCTTGACGGTAGCAAGTGTCTTCTCCTTGCACCTTATTGAGGACCTGGTTGCTAGTCATTTTGCATTGGTTCTTGATGGTAGCAAGTGTCTTCTCCTTGCACCTTATTGAGGATCTGGTTGCAACTTATGGATGGTTTTCTACATTGTTCCACTCAGCATCTTATCCCTGACAACAGCAAAGTTTGAAGTTATCTTTGCCACTTATCCAGGATATTTGAAGTTGTCACTAAGGGGGGATGTAATATAATGCCATCTTCATCTTCAGATTACATTCATCATGTAATGTTTGTCTAGTGGTCACATTTACCATTGTATAGCCTATCATTATGAGGCATTTGTACACACAATGAACCACATTTACCATTGTATAGCCTATCATTATGAGGCATTTGTACACACAATGAGGCATCATCCACATTTCTTGTTGTATAGCCTATCATTATGAGGCATTTGTATACACAATGAGGCATCATTAGACTTGTGATATCTCATATTGGCATGTAACACAACTCCAATTGTGATTCTAGCCCTCTAGTCATCATTAATGGGGAATGTTAGAATGTGTTAATGATTTCTTAGTGGTCTTAAGATTACATGGCTATGGTATTTTGTAATGTTATTCTTCAATGACTCGCTATATTGTAAAAAGGGATTATCCCACATGCATCATGGGATTTATTCTCGATTTATTCTCCTTTCACTCTCTCATATATAATAGAGGTGAAGAAGGCCCTTTAGAAGTGCAAGAGTAGAGTGTGAGAGAATGAGTGGTTTATGGTATTGATCTTTAGCCTAGACCCTAAGAGTCCTTAGGCTAGATCATCCATATGGGGATGCCCTCTCTTGTAACATTGGAGTTTTCCCGAGGAATACAAAGACTAGCTTCCATATATGTTTCCCCACATTGGGGTTTTACCACGTAAATCCCATCTCTTTTGTCTCTCTTGTCTCGTCTCCTTGATTTACTAAATTTATTGATACTTGGTATAGGAGTTTAGACTAGTTGGATTTCATTATATCTTATTGCATATTTCTCGGATCTAACAAGTTGACTCCCTCGCCCAACCACTTACATGAATTCAATGATTGAGTGTCTAATAAGTCAAAGGGAGGATTAGATGGTAATAATGCATTATCTTTAGCCCCCTCCCTTGTGGAATCATAGCTCCCCGTCGTTAGCGTCTCGCTTGTACGCAGCCAGCGATTATTATTTTTATTAATTATTTCAATGTACAAAATACATAGTTCGGCCCTCAGTCGTATTAATCAATGTGGGTTGTTCAACCCAAACATATCGGCTCACCAACCTAAATTGCATTTATACAATTATATTATAAATTGCAGGGATTAAAACTGGGGATGTTACATGTACCAAGTCTCAGGAAGAACTTGCTTTCAGTTTTGGTTAAGGAGGATAAGGACTTTGTAGTAGAGTTCAAGAACCAGCGAGTCCTCATCGGACCGAAGGAATCTAGCCCAAATACAACTCAGGGAATAGGGGTTAAAGAAGGTAATTTGTACAGGTTGCAAGGTGAACCTGTTTGAGCCTTGGTGCATAACAGTGACAGCTTGTGCGAGTTGTGGCACAAGAGGATGGGGCACCTACATCACAGGGCATTGCCTATTTGAGAGAGATAGTCACAGGTTTTCCAGAATTCAGTATTGAGCAGCATTGTGTATGTAGATGATGCATGCTTCGCAAGCATGCCAAGGTTGTTTTCCCAAGCAATGAGCATAGGTCTAAGGGGATTCTAGACCTAGTACATTCAAATGTTTGTGGACCGATGTTAGTAGTGTCAATGACATGAAGCATGTATCATGTTTCCTTTATCGATGATTTCTCTAGCAAGACTTGGATCTACTTCTTAAAGACCAAGGATGAGATCTTTAGCAAGTTTCAAGAGTTCAAAGTTCTAGTTGAAAACTAGACAGGGAAGAAGATCAAAGTCTTAATATCAGACAAGAGGGAGAGTATACCTCCAAAGAGTTCAATGGTTTCTGCAAGGAAAGAATCAAGACGGAGCTGACAGTTTCGTACAACCCACAACAAAATGGGGTTGCAAAATGGAAGAATCGATCCATCATATGGGTTGTTGAGGCCATGATACATGACCACGACCTACCCATGTTTCTTTGGGCAGAAGCATGTAACATAGTAGTCTACATCCAGAACTGGTGTCCTCAAAAGATCTTGGAGGACAAGACACCAAATGAGGCATTCACTGCTCTGAAGACGGAGGTGGGTCATTTATGCATCTTTGGTTTTCCAATTCATATCCATGTGCCAGTGGAGAAGAGGACCAAGTTGGAGCCCTCTAGCGGGAAGGGTTTGTTTGTGGGTTACAATGAGACTTCAAAGGCTTACAGAATCTATATTCCAAAGCAAAGGAAGATGGTAGTAAGCAAGGATGTAAATTTTGAGGAAGACTTTGCATCCAAGAAGTCTCATGACCCTACTCCAGTGGTAGAGGATGAGGAGCAAGAAGCTTCGAAGGTTGAGCCAGGGTCACCAGTGATTTTCAGGGCAATACAACAACCTTCAGGTGAAGAGGGGGAGACAAGAGCCCCTTCCACTTTTGTTAAGAGACCTCGATGGTTCAGTCAAACATTGAGGAATGCTTAGGAGCATGTTGAGACTCCTAGGAGAACATTCAGGCATTAGACCTCCAAAAAAGTTTCTAAACTATATGGCATTGATAAGTAGCATTCTAGATTCTGAGCCTTCCAGTTTTTAGAAGGAAACAAACCAGCAGGTATGGCGGGATGCCATGGTGGAGGAGTACACCTCCATCACGAAGAATCATGTTTGGGACATAGCGCCAAGACCAAAGGGGAAGTCGATTGTGAGTTCCAAGTGGCTCTACAATGTCAAGCATGTAGCAGATGGTAGCATTGAGAAGTTCAAAGCAAGGTTTGTGGCGAAAGGGTTCTCCCAGAGAAAGGGAGTGGACTACACGAAGACATTTTCTCCAGTCGCCAGGTACACTTCCATTAGAGTAGTTATGTCCTTGGTTTCATTTATAGGATGGAGGATAGATACATCAAATGAAAATGTGAAGACAACTTTCCTTAATGGGATCATTGAGGAAGAAGTGTATATAGAGCAGCCTCAAGGCTTTGAGGTAAGTGGGATGGAGTTCCATGCGTGTAGGCTTAAGAAAGCCTTGTATGGACTCAAGCAAAAGATCAAGAGCATGGTATTCCATTATCAATGGATACCTGCAGAGTATGGGATTCACCAAAAGCGAAGCAGATGCTAACTCATATTACATATTTGTTCAAACCGATCTGCTCATTTTGGTGCATTTATGTAAATGGCTTGTTTCTAACAAGTGTAGAGAAGCTCATTGCAGGGTGCAAAGCAGACATGGCAGTTGAGTTTAAGATTAAGGACATCAACCTGATGCATTACTTCTTGTGTTTGGAGTTTTGGCAAAGACTAGGCCAAATTTTCCTTGGGCAAGGTAAGTATGCAGTTTAGATCCTGAAGAGGTTTCGGATGGAGGACTGCAAACCTATGGCTACACCCATGATCATTAATTTGAAGAAGGTGACAACTTCGTATTCAGAGTTGGTGGATCCCACATTGTACAGGCAGCTAATAGATTGTTTAATGTATTTGGTCAACAAGGCCAAATATATGTTTTGCAGTGAACACCTTGAGTTAGTTCATGGTGGAGCCAAGGCAGGAGCATTGGGTAGCAGCAAAACATGTGCTTAGGTATTTGAGGGGCATAGTAGAGTATGGTCTAAGATATCTTGGAGACAGTGAAGTGAAGTTGCAAGGGTATACAGACTGAGATTGGGCAGGCAATGCCACGAAGAAGAGCACCTCAGGGTGTTGCTTTGGCTTGGGACCAATGATGATATACTAATTCAGCAGGAAGCAGACTTTTGTGGCACTTAGCTCACCAGAGGCAGAATACATGGCAGCCAATATGGCTAGTTGTGAGGCCATCTAGCTTCGTAAGTTACTTGCGGGATTGTTTGATCGAGAGTTGGATCCCACGATCGTTTACTGTGATAATCAAAGTTGCATCAAACTCTCTGAGAATCTAGTGTTTCGTGACAGGACCAAGCATATAGAGATCAAATATAACTTCACACAAGACAAGGTTCAGATGGGAGCAGTGAAGCTCCAGTATATTCGCACGGATCAACAAGTAGCTAATATTCTGACCAAGCCCTTGGCAAAAAGAAAGTTTGAGGCATTCAGAGACAACTTGGATTGGTGCAGAATTCCTTCCTCGCTAAGAGGGAGTGTTGAGAATTATAGCTCGAACAGGAACTTCTGCACAAGTTCTATGTGAACATGCGAGAAGTAGTTCAAGATATTTTCAAAAAGTAACTTTTGAAAAGTAATTCTATTTTTGAAAAGGAAATTCTATTTTGTAATTCACTTTAGTTAAAAAGTGAAAGTCTTATTTTTAGCAGTTGAGTCTAAAAAGTGTATTTGATGCATGCATGACTTAGACTAGGAGTAATCTCATAAAAACATTAGGGTTTTGGTCTTAGCTAAAACTATAAAGACAAGTCAAGATAGAGAGTTAAAACACAGATGAATTGTTGAGCAGGTTGAGAGACTAAGAGAGAGAGAGAGGGCAGGTAGCTAGGGAAGAGGCATTTCAAAGCAATGCGCAGCTTGAGGCAACAGTTCGTACAATTCTGTATAGTCATACGGAAGGCCATACAGTCGTATAGGCAGTATTGTACGGATCCATATAGTCGTATGGATAGATTCGTACAGTGGTACAAACAAGCCGTACAACAATTTTCTGCTATTTCTGGTTTTTTCCAGCACGTTGTACCTTTCAGTCAGACTATACAAGCTTAGTTCAAGGTGATTTCAATAACCGTGCAACTGCTAGTTTTAAGCAGCTTGTGGAGATTTCCTTGTAAGTTTTTCGAAGGAATGAAGAGCTAGTTTTGAAGGAGTAATTACATATGTATGTGTGAAATTGATTTTATACTTCCGCTATTTAATTTCCAGCTATTGTGTGATTAATATTATGGTCTAAAATTTAATTTCAGCATCAATTAAATTCAGCGATTACTTGTTTAAATGAGATCATAAGGACTTTCATCACCTAGGGCTTGGGATTTTCACATTCTAGTGATGCGACTTTGTCTTGGAGGAGATTGAGGGAACGGCCTTCATATTATATTGTTTCCCTCATACGTGTGGAGGCGAGGAGGCTCAAATGCTAGCCATTTCACCTATTTTTGGCATGCTTATGCACTTATCTTGTGGAACGCTCCTCTCTTGGAGTATTTTATTCATTTGTTCAAATATGTTGACTTGTCAATCACTCATTTAGGGGAGGCATTCCACTACTTGAGCTCTCTCCTTGCTTGGATGTTGTACATGTGGCATTAGTCCACCATATTTTATTGATTGTTTGACTTGTCCTCTCTAGTTAGTTGGAGGATAATGTTGGTTTATGTTTTCCTAGGGTTTCATGGAGATATTATTATTTTATTGTGGAGGTTGTTGAGCCTAAACTCTATATATTGAAGGCTCCTCAATTTGTAATGGTTGTAGAAAGTGCTAGTAACTTTGGAAATCATTTTGCTCAATATTATTGTCAAAGCTTTGTGGAATGAAGGGTGTTGCCTTGCAAATGTGACACTTATTCATGGAGCTATATTGTTGAAGATTGATGTGGATGTTTGCTTGATGAAATTCGTCTTTGAGGCTTGTTATCCACCAAGTTGCACTAGAATGGACTTCCAGTGAGCCGCCAAAGATTGAACATTTTCATGTCAAAATTCAGAGTTCAGAAGTTCAATCGGTCAATAAGACCAACCTTTTTCACATTTTCCATACCCTCCGTGGAATTGTAATAAGAGATGTTGCATGATGAACTTGTAAAAGGTCTTAGCCACCTTTGACTTAGGCATGAGTTGTTACTCTGGAGTGTTTTTTTTTACTTATTAATTATATTTTGTTGTTTAAAAGCAATTTATAATTTTTGAGTTTTTTCACTCAATTTCTCCAAAGCTAGAGTATATACCCATGGTTAGGCCTTAGCATGGATCTAAGCCTAGTGTCTAATGTATATTACCATGCTAAACATCCTTCTAAAGTCTTATGGAAATGTGCTAAGTCCCCCTTAGGTTTTTTTTTTAATTTTCAGTTAATTAAAAAATTTCCGCAAAACAGGAATTTTTAATTAAAAAATAAAGTTATATTAAAAAGGTGGTACTAGGAGTCCTCCTATGCCTTGGGGGTGCTCATTTTTGGACCTAGAGCACCCACATTATCCAAGTAACCACTTTGGTGAGTAAAATTAGTGATTTTAATCACTTAAAAGTCAATTTTACTCAAAAACCCAAAAAAGACATAAAAAATCAAGAAAAATCAGCAAAGGCTATTTTTTGGGAACATGTGGGGGACATGTTTTTAGTCAAATCTTCCCCACTTGAGATGAATAAGGCAACGTGGCACTCTTTGATGAGTTAGGAGTGAGTTCTAGCTTATTTGGCATGAGTTATGAATATTCTCTATTGGGAGGTGCACCCCTCTTGAGGAGAGGTGGCGCATTCCAAGAGAGGGTTGCCTACCTCTTGAGAGGTGGCGCCCTCCCCTCACATCCTCTTCCACATGGTGCGCCCTCCCTCAACACTTGGTGCACCCTCCTTCATTGGGAGTCTTCACCCACTTGCTATTTATACAAGCTTGCCTCCCATTGCTAACTAGTTGGAGTTTGGGGATCTTGCTTGTGGTTGTACTATTTGTAATACTTCTTTTTTGGAATAAAGAGACTTTGGAGGTCAAGAAGGTGTGTTATACATGTGTGTGGATGCTTGATGTCATCTGTGTTTAATCTATGACATGATATTTGCCTAATTTCTTGCTTTAAGTTTGTTAATTTGGCCTTTGGAAGGGTGCTATCATCCAGTAGGATAGGATTTTATCTAGCTTTGTTGTTAAATCCTATTTTTCATTTATATTTAGAAGCTTTGATGTGTATGCATGTTTCGGTTAATTAACATACTCTTCAAGTTTCTTTTGTAAGTGACACCAATTTTCTTTAACAAGTTTTGTTGCAAGATTTTAAAGCTTATAGGTTCTCATAGCTTGGAGTGGTGATGAAACTTGCTTGTCTCTTCACAACTTCAAGGATTTAAAGCCTTAGTCCCTCCTTAACTCATCTAAAGACTCCATTGCCCAAGGGTTCCAAGGCTACAAGTTTCTTCCTTCTCTCTTTCTCAAAAGAAAATCTAAATTTTGGTTACTTTGTTGCAAAATGCAAGTATCTTAGATCTATCTTTATTTCAAATTCTGAATATTTAAGTGTACATGCATAAGATAAACTAGATCCAAGTTTGTACTTTCAAGTTTTATCTAAATGCTTAGATCTAGCATAGGAAAAGTCTCCTCTTAGCATGTTTTTCTTTCAAATTTTTTAAAAGTTAAAGGGTAGTTCTTTTCTAAAAGCTTTCACTTTCATATTCGGCAATTAGTGTGCCTTCACATTGCTGTTTTAAAACAGCAAACAAAGACCCTAAGGAGACAAGCTCTTTAGCTTGCTCTTCTTAGTTCATTTTTGTTCATTTTACACTAGTTTTACTTAGTCAATTTTGGGGCTTTCCTACTAATAACCAAAGACACTTCCAAAGTGTTTTTGGCCATCTTTTGTCATTGTTTGTTTGTTGTTTTGTGCAGGTTTGCGAACAGATAAGAGGAAATTATGTCCATTTTGGGCGAATTTGGAGCATCCGGGACCCCTAGGAGCACCCCTTTCTTCAATAAATATTTGTAAAACATTGTAAAGACTTGTGACCCCCCTAATGAATGGTCACAAGTCAATCCCATAAAGAGTTGTGTAATTTCTTTAATAAAATCGGTAGGGCTACAAGCTCCCACTCTTCATCCCCCCTAGGGGGAACGGTGTTTTTGGTGTTTGTTTCAATTTTGCAATTTAGCTTAGATTCATTTTTCACAACTAAGGATAAGTTAAAATTAATCTTTCAATTCATCACAAAGCACTACAATCTCATATAAACAATAAAGTTAAAATAAATCTTCACAATCTAGATTAGATTTCATTTTGCAAAAGTAGAATACTAATTGCTAGTTAGTTTTCATTTATGCAATTTCAAAGTTGGAAATAAACAGTCTCCTCAACTCCTCGCAAGAGGCTAGTCAGTGAAGACTTTAGTAATTAGAAAACATTTCTCTTTCAATACTTTGTTTTATTGTTTAAAATAAACAACTCCCCTCAGCTCCCAGTGTGGTTCCTGACCCTTCCAGTTGCGAGCTTGTCTCGATCTTCAGGGATTAAATTTCATACACGCTGAGCTAGTCAGTGGTGATAGATTAATTAGGGAAATCCTAAAGGGAACTTTGCTTTAGTGGAAACGTAACAGAGTCTGTGTAAGATATCTGGCGGGAACTTTGAGATCTAGGTTCTCCCTGTCGGATCTCCCACATTCTCTTGAGCTTGTGTGCAAAATCAAAGGGACCTCCCTATTGGATATTCAGCAAGCGCAACCTCCACTTTAGGGACTTTTTCTGAAGGGCCAAATCTAGTTCAGACAAACACTTTATTTTCCATGCAAATAAAAATTATCTCATTAACCTACCATCAATAAATCCTAATAAAACACATGATCTACATTGTCCATGATACCTTTAAGGCACTGGTCTCATTTATACATTGCTTCAGTCATTTACTTTGAAGCAATTTGATTTTACTTGCATCTAACATTTGTCTCAAGTATCATTTATGCAAGTATATGTTTTATGTATCTTGTGGTGAATAATTGATTTGTGTATGTTTTTGTTTTATATTGGTTAATGAAAGTTAAACTCCTAGATTCAATTCTTGTACTTAGATAAGTTTCAAGCCTTAGTGTATTTGTTAGAGACTACCCCCTTGGCTTCGCTAGGAGTTGGCCTAGACAGAGGAGTTGAGGATTAGGTGACAACACCTTAACTCTCACTTGCCCCCAAGGACACATCGAGTGGATTGAAGATTTATTCCACGTCTCCCAGGTGTGTATAAGGCGGCAACAAGGCCAAAGGAGGAGTATGTCTCCTACATTGGAAGTAACTAGGTGTGAATGTTCCCTTTTCTCTCTAGTTTCTTATGTGTTTTGCTCATGGAATAAATCTGGATGCGTCTATCACATATAGGAGTTGTTTTTGGTTTCCTTCCTTGAATAAACTATCCTCAAAGTCATTTTCTTGAAGGTACATCTCTTAGAGAGTCCATCCTTTTTGAATTTCTATATTAACTTTCAGCCATATTGGGACCTTTATAGCATGCTTTTGCAGCCCCAGTAGTCCTAATAACCTTGTTTGATCAGCCATCTAAGAGGGCCCATTTGACCCCATTTACCCAAGCTGGAAATTAGGCACTTGTCCTTCCCTTTCAAACACCCAAAAACTCATAAAAAATAAACTTTTATTTCTGTTTTGCAATCTGAAGCATCCTAACAGACCGAGAGATTTATTAATAGTTATATAAATAATTTAACAACAATAATGATATATATGCACATAGAGATCTATCTATTGAAATTCGAAACMTGGATATCTGACCACTTCATTCTATTCAGGAATAGATATCATTGAATCAAACMTGTTCTTGACATATTGTTATTTGGTACCATATTCAATTCTTTAGGCTTCTATTGAATAGAAAAAYAAAAGATGTTCAGTCATCTTCTTTATGTATATGAAATATCCTCTAGATAATGAATATCAAAAGAAAAAGAATTGGATGATATATTATGAACCTATATGACTGAATTGGATGACACATTATGAACTTGTGGCTTTAATTTCTAGGAAAAGCAATTGCTCTTCAGATTGGCACAAACGTCATTAAGAATCAAAGTTACCCACTTACAAGGTTCAGCCTCACTTTGGCCCTTGATCATAATCACCCACTTACAAAGTTCTGCAATTGCCTTATTTTCAAAATGTGCACGACTATGGTACTAGTGGCAGATCAGGTTCAATGATGACCTTTTAATCCATGAAAGGCTAGTTTTCTTTAACGTGACAAATAAAACAAATGGCAGGTCCACTGCATGGGGATGTGATTCTATCTGCATGTGAACATAGAGGGAAACTGTTGATATCCACCAGAAAACCAATGACCTTCTCTCTGAAGGCTATGTCCAGACTAGGAGACCAATCTGCAACCCTCCTGCTTAAGTCTGAAGAAATCTGACTAAGCTAATACTAGAAATTCTATTTGAAAGGGGAACATTCACCTCAAAACATCCCATGGAAAATTAAAACTTAAAAAAATTCATTAAAGTAAAATTAAAACTTAAAAAAATTCATTAAAGTAAAAAGCACATCCTCCTCGAATCATCATCTTTTGGTCAGAGAATCTACATCTGGTCTTTGCAGCAGTGAGAAACTAAACTAACGGTTAAAATTGGTGGCAGACAATCAGGAACGAGAGGAAATACCATTTCTTACACATACTAACAAGTAGGAACATATAAACATAAATTAGTTTCAAAGTAAAATTCCAGAAATAAAGGGGCCACATTCCAATGACAAGCAGTCGTGCTCAGAGCCACTGGTTTGTCTTTATGTGAAAAGATTTGCAATATAAGGAATTATATGTATTATTGCAGGTATGGAAAAAGGGATAAAAACATGAATTCAATATCAATCTTAGGACATTAATGCTTCGGTCATAAAGAATGAAAAAAGAGTTCATAAATCTGTTTATAGAAAATATGTAGCTTAGTTATCAGTTACAGAGTTATAAATTGTTTCCATCTATCACATTTCGATATCAACAACATACCGTAATGGTTGACGTTGGTTTAAAAGCAAGTCTCACTTTTATCATCTCGCCATTAGATATCCCACCCTGTTAAAAACAATCAATAGCTATAAATTTCTTATAAAACTCAATACATGGAAAATTGAAGAACACCTGATACCCTTAATGTACTGTGGAAATACCTGTATGCCACCTGATCTATTAGTTCTGGTCCTAATATCTCCACTCTCATCCATGTAAAACTCATCATTGTGCTCACTGCCAGTAATTAGAGTTCCTGAAGAAAATGGGGCATCACAACTAAGTCAATAAGATTTTGGAAGCCTGCAGCTGGTAGGCATCATGATTCTCAAACCCTCGTCTCAGAAAAGAAGAGTATACAATATGGAAATTATGTAAAAATTAATTTCTACAAAGCTACCTGCAAACCCACTGCCAATTTCAAATCCTTTGGTAGCAGGCAAGGACATTAAAGCCTTTGCCAGCTCTGCTTCAAGCTTGTCAAATACTGGTGCACCAAGTCCCTGAAGAATGCAAAATTATTACTAGCAACAGAACTACCAAGAATAGCCTYGCAAAGGTTTGCCTCAATATTTATCAATTTTCAAATGAATCAAAACAAGAATGATAGAAGTAATTCAGGAAAAACATAGTTCCTGGCAATGATGATTGCAGTTACATACCCTTGGTACATTCCTTACAATGCAGGTAACAACCCCACCAACCGAATCACCTTTTGTTCGAACATCATCTATAGCAGCTATCATCTTCTCGGCATAAACAGGATCTGGGCACCTAACAATATTGCTTTCTACCTGCAAAAGGTTTCAAAGTGAAATAAAGGTTAGAATTTACAACCAAAACGAGGTTTAAATTAATATAATCCCAAAATTATTCTGGTGTTGAAATTCAAAGATAATTTTAATTTAACAGCATAATCACATCCAAGATTAAGCTAAAAGCTTCTCCTCAATATAACCGAATCTTGTAAGATCGATAATAACAAATATTCCAGGCCTCATCATTTAGCGAAATAAATCAGAATTCATCAAATCCGTTGGCACAAATTGAAAATTAACAGGTTTAGACAAAATCCTCCCCTAGAAACTTCATTTTCAGATCCTAACATGTAATTAACCAAGCAAGTTAATTTTGTATTGTACCTCAGCCTGAGTCAATGTGTCATGATCAACAATGCCATCTGGGAGAACCTCTTTATGAACCTGTGAAACGTATGCTAGAACCTGTAAATGCAGAAGAAAACAAGTAAACAACAAAAACACCTTATAGCATTTTACTCCCCAGGGAATCCCATATCCAAGATATCCCTCATCCATTATCCTGAGTGCTAATATACTCCTCCCAATACAAATACTTATCCTAAGAAGACGTCAAAAGATCTGTATTCACATTTAACACAACCAAAGTCATGTGGCTTGTATTTGTGATGCAACAATGAAATTCAGATAATCATCCATGCAAAAAAATATGATAACATTTCCCATTACATTTGGCAAACAGAATTAAGCAGATTTTGATAAACTTCATATATTCAAACAAAAGACAATAATATTTTGTATAACTTCAACTTTGAGCCAAAAAAATGTCAAGACTGAAACATGTTAAGCATCATATATTGTTCAAAAACATGTTCCTAGATACATACATACATACATAAATGCACACATGCACATATAGACATTATTATATTAATTTTTTTTAATTTAAACAAATAAAAACACATTTTAATGATTTTTTCACGAATTTTATATAAAAGCCTGCTTGGCTGATTAAATTTGCCATTAAATTCACCAGTGCATGAGATTAATGAATTTCAATTCTTTACCCCAAAAAAAACGGACAATGCAGTGACTAAGAACACAACCACCATCATATTAAAACTGAACTATCATACTTTTGCAAAATACATCTGTAGAAGGGAAGATAAGATACAGTAAAAAGTAAGCCAATGGGACTAGAAAATACAATGAGTCACATAAAAAATGTGGAAGTGCCAAGACTAGTCTTGAAAGCTCAAAGATAAAGAGATACAAGTGACACCGAAAGAAAAGTGAGTAGGAAAAGGTGAACCAAGAAGGAAAATTGTAGAAATCCTGACTCCACACTAGATATAGAGGAGGGAGCAGAGCCATCCTCATCTCCATCATGAAAGTACCAATGCAAAGACCCATAATGTCCTTTGCAGAATGCCCGAAAATGGGAGGGCTTAGCTAGGTGATCATGGGAGGAGCAACGTGGAGGTGGTCAGCCAAACCTCTCCTAACATTTGAGGCCGGAGAGAAAAATCTAGTGATGGACATCCGGTTGATTGATATGGGCACAACTCTGCACTAAAAGCAGGTACCTCTTTGTGGCCTTGTGAATGTAGTTTAATACCAATAGAAGGAGACAATGTGCAATATCTCAGTAACCTACTATCATCTATGTTTGGGGCTAGGGGATCTACATGGTGCTTACCACCTCTAATCACTGAGATAGGCTACGAAGAGATCAATTTGGTGGACAAGGTCTACATAAATCTTGTAAGGTCTATCGTCTGTGTAATTGCCTCGCATATGTAGAGAGGCAAACATTTCTAATCTTAATAGCAAAAGAAGATGGCAAGGGACCTCCAAAATCACAATATAGACTTAATTGATGGTATAGAAAACAATGTCTCGATGTGGACTTAATTAAAAGCAATGTCGCAAATATCTTCAACTCTCCCGATATTTTCCAAGATTTCCGTATTGCCATTTTTTTTTAGTTTTTCCAAGTTTTTCAAGTCCAAGTTTATGTTTGCCAATATTTTCCCCAACATTTCCAATAAGTTTACTTCCGGACCCTCAGCAATATAATCCCCAAAATTATATTTGCAACATTAATTACAATAGACTTGCACAATTATAGAAATACATCAAAAAGAACTACAATTGACCCAATCTGAACTTTATATTTACTTGGTAAAAACTCCATCTTCATCTCATCAAATTCACCAATAAAGCTTTGCTTTTGTGCATAGGTTTATCACTCAACATCCAAGAAAAAGCCACTAAAGTATATCTGAACTGCTCAAAGGTGCTCATACGCAACTATAAAAGAGAGTTGTCAACTTGTAATTTACTTATGTATATCATGCTTAATTTTTCATGAAGTTACCCCTTAAATTTGGGGTTTATGAGGTTGTCTGACAGATTTTGGCTTTCTTTCAAAGATATTCTCACTTTTTGTTTTTTGTTTTTTGTTTTTTTTCCTACTATTTATGTTTATTTATGTGTTTTCAATAAACAGAAAAACCTATAAGGTAAAGCTATTAAGTTATTGAATAACTCGAGGCTATGTCAGAGAACTAAATAGAGTAAACAGACTACATGCTCGCAAAATTTATGTTAATAGGACAACACAAATAACAAGATTCATAACAATCTATGTTGTAGGAAATGTCCCCCAAGCCCACGTACCAGTCACTGAAACGGCCGGAAACTCAGAAACGGGTACAAAACGGCTTGGAAGCACCACCAGCCATACCGTACAACATTTCCCAATTTGGAAATGTCGTACGGTACAGCCAGCAGCATTTCCAAGTGGTTTCGATGAAAACCAAGCCGTTTCTGCATCCTTTTTATTGCTATGTGGGCCCGTCCAAGTGCCCATGAAGGGCACAGGACCCTTAGGTGGAAAAACACTTATTAACCACTAATAAACACATCTAATCACTCCACATTTATTTGAAAAATAGAAAATTTAGAATTCTCTAGAAACCCTAACAGATTCTTTTTTTCGATAAGAAATCACTTCTTTCACTCATTGTTCACACTTTCTTCAGCTCTAGTTCTATTTTTAGGATATGCAATTGTACTAGATATACACACACATCACGTTTCCCCTGACGTACCCATTTTGGAGGGGTCATGTTTCCAAGCGTTCCCATTTCAGAAACTTTTAGACGTTTCCATGTTTCATGCAACTTAGATAACAATGTAAATAATGATTTTATTTTCACTAATCAACACAATGATCAATGTACATATACCCAAGTGAGTATTGTTATCACTCAAAGTTATCCCTTGGAAAAATTCCCAAGGGTGGTCGAATAACAAGAAAAGTACTCCACTCTGAAACTAGTGCTTGCCTTGCTAGTTTCAGCCTTTAGGGGGTGTCCCTAAGAAAAACATAGGACTTGGAATTCAGATTTTTTTAAGAGAAACCAGTGCCAAATTCAATGGATGATACATAAGATAAGATAAGATAAGACAAGTTTATTAATGTCCAACAAATGACCAAACTAGGTCAATAGCACTGCTCAGTATATAAGTGGTGATACAAAGTGGGAGTGCGAAAGCCACTCCTATAAAAGCAAAGAAACTAATCCATATGATCTAAGCTCAACTATCTCAATGTCAAAAAGAGATACAATGCTATGGGGTAAACCGTAAAGTACATGGGAAAGAGACTTGGGGCTCCAAATGCCTGCCGTTAGACGAAGGAGAGGGGAGGTCCTCCTCTGAAGTCAAATGGGCAACTCTCCTACCATCCAAGGCCAAAGGAAAGAATCTTTGTAAAGAAGGTTGGTTGGAGGAGTTGGATCTGGCCCAATTGATGTCTCTCTGTCTGGAAGAGGTGAATCTCTATCAGGAGCTGGTGGTAGGGCACTGCCTACTGGTCAAGTATAAATTGCCCCAAGACCTTAGACGAAAATTTTGCATGGGCCTCCCTACCGGGTATCGCGTTGCCTCCAGGGATCTAACAGATCTGGGAGCTGAAAAGGTGTTGCTCATTTTCTCCAATCAAATAGAGAAAAGGGAACTTGTGTGGAATTTCCCATCCGAGCTATATTTCTCAACAAAATTGACACATAAAACATGTAAAACAAGAAGTAGAGAACCATCCATGATGGAGTCTAGGAACAAACTCTACCTCAACAATCCAGTTCCTTAAAGTTTAAAGTTTAAACAACTCAAGGATGCTGATGAGGGCATAATTGATAGGTGTCCAATATGTCTGCAGTCCTTGGATAAAGAGTTTTCCCTAGATTTAGATACCACTATGGACAATTTGAATAAATGTGCAAACTCTTGGATTGGACATTTTGATAACATGCATTGTCATTATTTTTCATGTCTTCCGCTAGTATTCCATTGCTTCGTTTTGTTGGTGTAACTAGAGGATGGCTACATGTTGATGGGTTTAGAGAACTTAGATGTCTTAACTTTTAAGTTCTTTAATTAAAGTATCAACTAAAGCCAACTTAATATTTGGTATTGCCTAAGCCACATGCCTAAAATTGGGCATGGTAAAATTCATGAGTTCAGATCCTATGGCATAGTTTCCATTCTGGAAACAATTTTTCTGCTCAGATGCTAAGAATAACTAAAGAAAAAAATTTATTACCTCCTGACAATATCAGTACACATCTCAACGTGATATTGTTTACCACATGCCTATCATGAGTCCTTTAATGATTATCTATAGCCATTTTCGCGTAAATACCAACAGAGGAAACAGTTTGACATAGCAGTCACAGCACTGCTTGCAATAATTGGAAATTTCTGCAACTCAAAAAAGGTATTCCACACAATATTGTTTTTTGTAAATTTAAAGTTCAACTAATTAATCTTTATGGTATCAGTGGAGAAATGTTTCCAGTATTTAAAAATGTCTAGTTCATGTAGGGGGGGGCAAAAAAGTATACAAGAAGCCTCAACATATTTCTGCAAATTGCAATACTGAAAGTAGTATGACCGTACCTCAGTCCCAGCTTTTAGTTCAAGTATCTTCTTTGCCACAGCCCCGGCTGCCACTCTTCCAATTGTTTCCCGTGCTGAAGATCTGCCACCTCCCTGCATTTTATAGAAATGCAGTCATAACACATAAATCGCCGAAGTTGTACATTTAAAAACAAGAAACATTTAAAGAGAGGCATACTACTCGGCAAATAGGCATGCTGAAGTATACCTGAACTGAACGAACACCATATTTGAAGTCATATGTGGCATCCGCATGAGATGGTCGATATGCTAATGACATTTCACTGTAATCCTGTCAAGTTCAGTGAAATGCAATCAAGAAAGAGTGGATTTGGACTTTCAAAAACTCATGTTCTTTAAACAACTATGTCCATTACTTTGTAAAACTCAATGCCAAAATATATGATACAATCCTATTCTCTATTCAGAGCATCAACTCTGTAACCAGGCACTCACGATGTTAGTAGACATAATCATCATAGAGTGAATTGTCTCCAAGAACTTTAATGTTTTATCCAATTAGTTATCACATTACTATAACCACATATGGGTACACAAGTCAGAATATACATGGTTAGACTTACCAGGACCACATATACATGGATAGCATACATTATTTAACTTGGCTACCAAGCCATAGGGCTTACATGTGTCAACAGCTAAACCTTTAATGCTAAATAGTAACATTGCACTACTGCCAATGCCTGGTAGGAATTACCCATCCACTAGATTTCACCCTCAATCCAAGCAAAGTAAAAATGCAAGGCTCCCAAATACTTAGAGACTTACAGATAATCCTCCCTAAAAGAACTAAACATATGTTATGCAGGGATATGTCCATGAAGGCAGGTCGCATAGCCTCCATATTTCTTCCCTATACTAAGGGATGCCATCTAGGTATGACAGATGGGGCAGACATGGTGAATCTGACTAACCAGCTAGCCCAAGGCAGGTTGAGAATGTCTCTACTCATCCGTAATTGGTAAAGGATATCTCCATCATACCCAGTTCATTTAATAGACAGCTGAGCGGTATTCAGGTGCAGCCAGCCATCCTCAGCAACCTACAGGTGGGTTATCCGGTTTTAAGGAGGAAAAACAGTTTCTTTTAGATTTTAACATTTTATTTCAACACTTATCTAATTAATTATCTGTATACACACGCACGCACATTTAACTTATGCATTGAACAGAGAATCATAAATAGATGTTTAATATATGTATAATTTTGTGTTACAGTTCTGGCAACCTGCCATCCTTGATTAGTTGTCCCCTGTTCCCTCTCTCGAAATTTACCCTAGTCCCCAGTCATGCCGGAACCTAACCTTGTCTCCATATGCTGCCAACCCTCCATCCCAAAGTTAATGACAAACACTGAAATAAAGAAAGAACAGGCCAGCATCTACAACATCCGATGCTGCTTAGAGACTCATTAGGAATCCTTAATATCATGTAGAGAGAAAAATTGGCTAGCATTCACATCATCTCAAACTACCTCGAGACTTGGCAAAGATTTGTTGAGATGATAACATATGTAGAAAATATGTCATCATCTCAACAAAGTTACAAATCCCTTCACCTGGTTATTAATGAAATATATATATATATATATATATATATCAAACTACCTCGAGACTTGGAAAAGATTTGTTCCATGATCCGTAAAGATACAAAGTTACAAACCCCTTCACCTGGTTATTAATGAACTATATATATATATATATATATATAGAGAGAGAGAGAGAGAGAGAGAGAGAGAGAGATTGCTAACTCTTGATCCTAGCTTCACCATGGACCATAATTCCCCCAGTGAACTTCAACTAATCATATCACCCTACAATCATAAATGATAAAGACATAAGGCATAGCCAAAACTAAGAATAAAAACACTATATATTGTGATTAGTCAACATATTAAAATCATACTATAATTGAAATTAATAACATGTGTGTGTAGTTCAAACTTCAAACAGCTTACATTAATACAAGCATTATTGTTTACACATAATCAAAAAAGTGCAAATATGGAATTTGTCATAGTTTCACCATAACCGATTCTTAAAACACAACTGTTCATATTTAATATAGGAAATAGTTATACCAATGTTTTGCCTCTAAACCTCCGAAATCGAAGTTCTAATGCCTTCCAATCACAATCCAAACTAGAAACCAAGGCTATAGCAAGCTTATAGAACCTCTAGAATGAGGCTGATTATTCAAAGACATTTACGAACACTACAAGGACCTTTCAATGGCAGAAGGCATCAAAACACTATCTCTAAAGTATGAATAAGCACCTATATCAAGCCTGCACCAAAGTTGAGTATAAGAAGCCAAACAACAGCAAAAATAAACAAAGAAAGAAAGAAGGAAATACAGAAATGATATGAAAATGAAATTACTGTACACAAATGACCAAAATAGGTCAATGGGACTTGGAAGAACAGTGATTAAAAACAGCAATAAAGAGTGCCTAAAGTACCTCTGAAAACAAGAAACCAATATCTAAAACCTAGATTAGAGAGTGTAGGAAACAAAAAAGGAAAGGGGTGAACCACAAAAGGGTAAACCGTAGATAGAGTAGTAGGTCAAATGTAAAAGAAGAAAATAGTCCTGTGACAAGATAAACTGTTTGTGTCATGACTGGAATGTCGAGGAAGATCAACACCCAAGAAAGAAGAGGAGTCATCATCCTTGTTTATGACAATGAATGTGTTAATGTTGAACCTGATAATGTCCCTGGAAAGTGGCAAGGACTAAGAATGTTGAGGAAGAGCAACACCCTGATTGGCATCATAGCAAGAAGAAGAGACATCATCTATGTCAAACACCATGAACATGTCCATGTTGAGTTTGATAACATCCTTCTGAGAGTGGCTAGGAGTAAAGAGGACTTGTCTGTGCTATCCTTGGAGAGGAATTGGGAACACGTTGCTATAGCCCTCCTAACATCCAATGCGGACGAATCTCWMAGAAGASAGAAACACAGTTGTGTACAATTGTCTGTGAGATCTGCACTGAGAACGAGGAAGGGAAGTGTTATTGCATGAAAATACACAGTTCATTTTTCATGCTCCAAAGTAGTCATTTCCTACCTTAGGAGAACTCATAAGGTCAGCGGGAAGTGCATTATGAAGTGAGCTCCTATACGGAGTTGAAGATCAATCACAATTGCAAATGATAAGCAATGACCTAGAGGACAGTCTTAACATGATCATGGCCCGGATAAACTTGCATTCATCTTTCATGGATAGATCAAGTCAAGAAAGGTCTTGTGGGATGCATGAACCCCAAGTTAAAAACTAAGTACACATAAATGAGGAGAGCTAGCATGGATGAGGGTGAGAATTCATCTAAGACCCCATTCACATGACAAATTCAGGGTATTTCTACATAGTTGGCGGAGCTTCTACGTGTTTTGAGGCATATTTCAATTTTCACCTTTGAGGACTCCTTTTGGATTGATGGCACGATATTTGATGCATTTTCATATATTTGGAGGCGTATTTCACCTTTGGGGAGAACTTCAAGGTAGGAACACATTATTTGAGACATGTTCCGCATATTTGGAGGCATATTTCACCTTTGAGGTCTTTTCGGGTAAGGATACATTGTTCAAGGCAAGTTCCACATATTTTTGGAGGCATATTTCACCATTAGGATGGTTAATATGGAGCCTAATTGTAGCGCACCATTTCGGCTACCATAGCTTAATCGCTCTTAAAAGGATACTATAACACCACTTGGTACACAACTCATACAGGCATTATATAATAACATGCATTTAATCAAGAGATTCAATTAAACTCAGAGTAACATAAGATTTTCTGCTATAATTAACAATCAATAGCATTTAACATCAATTTATACACACAGTGGAATTCATGATAACATAAGCAGCACAGTCATGCAAAACATGATTAAAGCATAATCAGATACTTATCTTTTTAACAATGGTAGACTCCACCAACCAAGTGCGGACCTTCCACGAACCTCCCAGCCTTAGACCGCACTACTCATCAGCTCAGTAGTGGGTCACCCCCGAGCTGGGACTAAGCTCCACCCCAAGGCAAGGAATCCTAGGCTAGGCTGAGGTTACAGGGAAAACAGCACAGAAAATCTAGAAGGATTCTTCCCAAGATGCCATCTTACGCCCACTACTACCAGACTCTCATTCCCCACATGCCTATTCCGCCCGGGAGTATACACCTTCACAAGCACAGTCCATCGATGCTAACCTCCCTCTCTGGGTCTCGGCAACAGGCCGGATCAAGAAGTCTCAGAGCCCGAAGCTAGTGCCGGACACTCTCTGGAAGAAACCTCTTCCAACAACAACCACCTCCCTCACCTAGAGAGAGATCACCTAGAGAGAGATCACACACAGGCTCAATCACAACTCGCGTTGGCCATCAAGCCACGCGCAGTCCAGCTCTGCGTGATCACCATAGCCAATCGGAAATACAAACACGGCCTCTCAAACAGGCTCAGCAATGGCTCGAGGCCTCACAGTGATGGTTCACGGGAATGCATGATGAGTAATTCCCACAGGGGTCGACACAGACTCCACGGCTCAAAACGGAGGTGAAATCGGCTCTTCAGAAACAAACACAGGCTTCTCGACTCACAGAATAGAGGTGTACACGGATTTACAGAGCCAAACACAGGCTTTCCAACTAGTTCAACAATGGCGGAATGGTTCAAGGTCACTACTTCGGAACAGAGCCTCCACGCACGGGTTCGATCAGTCGGACAGAGGATGCACACGGATTATCAAACACAACACGGGATTTTCGACTCTCAGGAACGCATGAGGATTTGTCTGCAGGAGTCGGGTTGGTCGTACTATCCAAGGTTCCGTATGCGTTCAGGCAATCAGGTAGAATGGAGGAGGAATCCTTCTCACGGCTCATCCTGGCCGTTTTATTCGCATGCGCCAGAGTTGACACTTGTCACCCATGGAACTGCATGCATTCCACCCGCATGCATCACCCTTGTACGTCCTCCCCTTGCCAAAAACTTAGGATAAAACATAAAATGCACATGTCTTTTTGGGATAATATTAAAATATTATTCCCAGGTTTAAGCCCCCTAGGCTTAGCCCCCAGGCTCAACACTTAGCCCCTTTCCCACCTTCCAACCCCTAATTCCTTGCCTTCTCTATGGATGCTTAGTCCCCCTTCACTCATTCATCGTGGTCGGTCTGCCCATGGCGGTGTTAATATTTTATTAATGCGCTGCATACATTCAGGTACAAAATCAGGCCCTTGGCCTCCAACCCTTAGGCTCCCTGGCCTAACAAACACATAAGCCACCAGCTTATAAAAACTTGGCTCACCAGCCTATAAAACATAATTACAATTTCTTTCAGAACATGGT
>ML782741.1:613817-651701 GCA_009831015.1 Picea engelmannii | reverse complement strand
CCCTTGGTACATTCCTTACAATGCAGGTAACAACCCCACCAACCGAATCACCTTTTGTTCGAACATCATCTATAGCAGCTATCATCTTCTCGGCATAAACAGGATCTGGGCACCTAACAATATTGCTTTCTACCTGCAAAAGGTTTCAAAGTGAAATAAAGGTTAGAATTTACAACCAAAACGAGGTTTAAATTAATATAATCCCAAAATTATTCTGGTGTTGAAATTCAAAGATAATTTTAATTTAACAGCATAATCACATCCAAGATTAAGCTAAAAGCTTCTCCTCAATATAACCGAATCTTGTAAGATCGATAATAACAAATATTCCAGGCCTCATCATTTAGCGAAATAAATCAGAATTCATCAAATCCGTTGGCACAAATTGAAAATTAACAGGTTTAGACAAAATCCTCCCCTAGAAACTTCATTTTCAGATCCTAACATGTAATTAACCAAGCAAGTTAATTTTGTATTGTACCTCAGCCTGAGTCAATGTGTCATGATCAACAATGCCATCTGGGAGAACCTCTTTATGAACCTGTGAAACGTATGCTAGAACCTGTAAATGCAGAAGAAAACAAGTAAACAACAAAAACACCTTATAGCATTTTACTCCCCAGGGAATCCCATATCCAAGATATCCCTCATCCATTATCCTGAGTGCTAATATACTCCTCCCAATACAAATACTTATCCTAAGAAGACGTCAAAAGATCTGTATTCACATTTAACACAACCAAAGTCATGTGGCTTGTATTTGTGATGCAACAATGAAATTCAGATAATCATCCATGCAAAAAAATATGATAACATTTCCCATTACATTTGGCAAACAGAATTAAGCAGATTTTGATAAACTTCATATATTCAAACAAAAGACAATAATATTTTGTATAACTTCAACTTTGAGCCAAAAAAATGTCAAGACTGAAACATGTTAAGCATCATATATTGTTCAAAAACATGTTCCTAGATACATACATACATACATAAATGCACACATGCACATATAGACATTATTATATTAATTTTTTTTAATTTAAACAAATAAAAACACATTTTAATGATTTTTTCACGAATTTTATATAAAAGCCTGCTTGGCTGATTAAATTTGCCATTAAATTCACCAGTGCATGAGATTAATGAATTTCAATTCTTTACCCCAAAAAAAACGGACAATGCAGTGACTAAGAACACAACCACCATCATATTAAAACTGAACTATCATACTTTTGCAAAATACATCTGTAGAAGGGAAGATAAGATACAGTAAAAAGTAAGCCAATGGGACTAGAAAATACAATGAGTCACATAAAAAATGTGGAAGTGCCAAGACTAGTCTTGAAAGCTCAAAGATAAAGAGATACAAGTGACACCGAAAGAAAAGTGAGTAGGAAAAGGTGAACCAAGAAGGAAAATTGTAGAAATCCTGACTCCACACTAGATATAGAGGAGGGAGCAGAGCCATCCTCATCTCCATCATGAAAGTACCAATGCAAAGACCCATAATGTCCTTTGCAGAATGCCCGAAAATGGGAGGGCTTAGCTAGGTGATCATGGGAGGAGCAACGTGGAGGTGGTCAGCCAAACCTCTCCTAACATTTGAGGCCGGAGAGAAAAATCTAGTGATGGACATCCGGTTGATTGATATGGGCACAACTCTGCACTAAAAGCAGGTACCTCTTTGTGGCCTTGTGAATGTAGTTTAATACCAATAGAAGGAGACAATGTGCAATATCTCAGTAACCTACTATCATCTATGTTTGGGGCTAGGGGATCTACATGGTGCTTACCACCTCTAATCACTGAGATAGGCTACGAAGAGATCAATTTGGTGGACAAGGTCTACATAAATCTTGTAAGGTCTATCGTCTGTGTAATTGCCTCGCATATGTAGAGAGGCAAACATTTCTAATCTTAATAGCAAAAGAAGATGGCAAGGGACCTCCAAAATCACAATATAGACTTAATTGATGGTATAGAAAACAATGTCTCGATGTGGACTTAATTAAAAGCAATGTCGCAAATATCTTCAACTCTCCCGATATTTTCCAAGATTTCCGTATTGCCATTTTTTTTTAGTTTTTCCAAGTTTTTCAAGTCCAAGTTTATGTTTGCCAATATTTTCCCCAACATTTCCAATAAGTTTACTTCCGGACCCTCAGCAATATAATCCCCAAAATTATATTTGCAACATTAATTACAATAGACTTGCACAATTATAGAAATACATCAAAAAGAACTACAATTGACCCAATCTGAACTTTATATTTACTTGGTAAAAACTCCATCTTCATCTCATCAAATTCACCAATAAAGCTTTGCTTTTGTGCATAGGTTTATCACTCAACATCCAAGAAAAAGCCACTAAAGTATATCTGAACTGCTCAAAGGTGCTCATACGCAACTATAAAAGAGAGTTGTCAACTTGTAATTTACTTATGTATATCATGCTTAATTTTTCATGAAGTTACCCCTTAAATTTGGGGTTTATGAGGTTGTCTGACAGATTTTGGCTTTCTTTCAAAGATATTCTCACTTTTTGTTTTTTGTTTTTTGTTTTTTTTCCTACTATTTATGTTTATTTATGTGTTTTCAATAAACAGAAAAACCTATAAGGTAAAGCTATTAAGTTATTGAATAACTCGAGGCTATGTCAGAGAACTAAATAGAGTAAACAGACTACATGCTCGCAAAATTTATGTTAATAGGACAACACAAATAACAAGATTCATAACAATCTATGTTGTAGGAAATGTCCCCCAAGCCCACGTACCAGTCACTGAAACGGCCGGAAACTCAGAAACGGGTACAAAACGGCTTGGAAGCACCACCAGCCATACCGTACAACATTTCCCAATTTGGAAATGTCGTACGGTACAGCCAGCAGCATTTCCAAGTGGTTTCGATGAAAACCAAGCCGTTTCTGCATCCTTTTTATTGCTATGTGGGCCCGTCCAAGTGCCCATGAAGGGCACAGGACCCTTAGGTGGAAAAACACTTATTAACCACTAATAAACACATCTAATCACTCCACATTTATTTGAAAAATAGAAAATTTAGAATTCTCTAGAAACCCTAACAGATTCTTTTTTTCGATAAGAAATCACTTCTTTCACTCATTGTTCACACTTTCTTCAGCTCTAGTTCTATTTTTAGGATATGCAATTGTACTAGATATACACACACATCACGTTTCCCCTGACGTACCCATTTTGGAGGGGTCATGTTTCCAAGCGTTCCCATTTCAGAAACTTTTAGACGTTTCCATGTTTCATGCAACTTAGATAACAATGTAAATAATGATTTTATTTTCACTAATCAACACAATGATCAATGTACATATACCCAAGTGAGTATTGTTATCACTCAAAGTTATCCCTTGGAAAAATTCCCAAGGGTGGTCGAATAACAAGAAAAGTACTCCACTCTGAAACTAGTGCTTGCCTTGCTAGTTTCAGCCTTTAGGGGGTGTCCCTAAGAAAAACATAGGACTTGGAATTCAGATTTTTTTAAGAGAAACCAGTGCCAAATTCAATGGATGATACATAAGATAAGATAAGATAAGACAAGTTTATTAATGTCCAACAAATGACCAAACTAGGTCAATAGCACTGCTCAGTATATAAGTGGTGATACAAAGTGGGAGTGCGAAAGCCACTCCTATAAAAGCAAAGAAACTAATCCATATGATCTAAGCTCAACTATCTCAATGTCAAAAAGAGATACAATGCTATGGGGTAAACCGTAAAGTACATGGGAAAGAGACTTGGGGCTCCAAATGCCTGCCGTTAGACGAAGGAGAGGGGAGGTCCTCCTCTGAAGTCAAATGGGCAACTCTCCTACCATCCAAGGCCAAAGGAAAGAATCTTTGTAAAGAAGGTTGGTTGGAGGAGTTGGATCTGGCCCAATTGATGTCTCTCTGTCTGGAAGAGGTGAATCTCTATCAGGAGCTGGTGGTAGGGCACTGCCTACTGGTCAAGTATAAATTGCCCCAAGACCTTAGACGAAAATTTTGCATGGGCCTCCCTACCGGGTATCGCGTTGCCTCCAGGGATCTAACAGATCTGGGAGCTGAAAAGGTGTTGCTCATTTTCTCCAATCAAATAGAGAAAAGGGAACTTGTGTGGAATTTCCCATCCGAGCTATATTTCTCAACAAAATTGACACATAAAACATGTAAAACAAGAAGTAGAGAACCATCCATGATGGAGTCTAGGAACAAACTCTACCTCAACAATCCAGTTCCTTAAAGTTTAAAGTTTAAACAACTCAAGGATGCTGATGAGGGCATAATTGATAGGTGTCCAATATGTCTGCAGTCCTTGGATAAAGAGTTTTCCCTAGATTTAGATACCACTATGGACAATTTGAATAAATGTGCAAACTCTTGGATTGGACATTTTGATAACATGCATTGTCATTATTTTTCATGTCTTCCGCTAGTATTCCATTGCTTCGTTTTGTTGGTGTAACTAGAGGATGGCTACATGTTGATGGGTTTAGAGAACTTAGATGTCTTAACTTTTAAGTTCTTTAATTAAAGTATCAACTAAAGCCAACTTAATATTTGGTATTGCCTAAGCCACATGCCTAAAATTGGGCATGGTAAAATTCATGAGTTCAGATCCTATGGCATAGTTTCCATTCTGGAAACAATTTTTCTGCTCAGATGCTAAGAATAACTAAAGAAAAAAATTTATTACCTCCTGACAATATCAGTACACATCTCAACGTGATATTGTTTACCACATGCCTATCATGAGTCCTTTAATGATTATCTATAGCCATTTTCGCGTAAATACCAACAGAGGAAACAGTTTGACATAGCAGTCACAGCACTGCTTGCAATAATTGGAAATTTCTGCAACTCAAAAAAGGTATTCCACACAATATTGTTTTTTGTAAATTTAAAGTTCAACTAATTAATCTTTATGGTATCAGTGGAGAAATGTTTCCAGTATTTAAAAATGTCTAGTTCATGTAGGGGGGGGCAAAAAAGTATACAAGAAGCCTCAACATATTTCTGCAAATTGCAATACTGAAAGTAGTATGACCGTACCTCAGTCCCAGCTTTTAGTTCAAGTATCTTCTTTGCCACAGCCCCGGCTGCCACTCTTCCAATTGTTTCCCGTGCTGAAGATCTGCCACCTCCCTGCATTTTATAGAAATGCAGTCATAACACATAAATCGCCGAAGTTGTACATTTAAAAACAAGAAACATTTAAAGAGAGGCATACTACTCGGCAAATAGGCATGCTGAAGTATACCTGAACTGAACGAACACCATATTTGAAGTCATATGTGGCATCCGCATGAGATGGTCGATATGCTAATGACATTTCACTGTAATCCTGTCAAGTTCAGTGAAATGCAATCAAGAAAGAGTGGATTTGGACTTTCAAAAACTCATGTTCTTTAAACAACTATGTCCATTACTTTGTAAAACTCAATGCCAAAATATATGATACAATCCTATTCTCTATTCAGAGCATCAACTCTGTAACCAGGCACTCACGATGTTAGTAGACATAATCATCATAGAGTGAATTGTCTCCAAGAACTTTAATGTTTTATCCAATTAGTTATCACATTACTATAACCACATATGGGTACACAAGTCAGAATATACATGGTTAGACTTACCAGGACCACATATACATGGATAGCATACATTATTTAACTTGGCTACCAAGCCATAGGGCTTACATGTGTCAACAGCTAAACCTTTAATGCTAAATAGTAACATTGCACTACTGCCAATGCCTGGTAGGAATTACCCATCCACTAGATTTCACCCTCAATCCAAGCAAAGTAAAAATGCAAGGCTCCCAAATACTTAGAGACTTACAGATAATCCTCCCTAAAAGAACTAAACATATGTTATGCAGGGATATGTCCATGAAGGCAGGTCGCATAGCCTCCATATTTCTTCCCTATACTAAGGGATGCCATCTAGGTATGACAGATGGGGCAGACATGGTGAATCTGACTAACCAGCTAGCCCAAGGCAGGTTGAGAATGTCTCTACTCATCCGTAATTGGTAAAGGATATCTCCATCATACCCAGTTCATTTAATAGACAGCTGAGCGGTATTCAGGTGCAGCCAGCCATCCTCAGCAACCTACAGGTGGGTTATCCGGTTTTAAGGAGGAAAAACAGTTTCTTTTAGATTTTAACATTTTATTTCAACACTTATCTAATTAATTATCTGTATACACACGCACGCACATTTAACTTATGCATTGAACAGAGAATCATAAATAGATGTTTAATATATGTATAATTTTGTGTTACAGTTCTGGCAACCTGCCATCCTTGATTAGTTGTCCCCTGTTCCCTCTCTCGAAATTTACCCTAGTCCCCAGTCATGCCGGAACCTAACCTTGTCTCCATATGCTGCCAACCCTCCATCCCAAAGTTAATGACAAACACTGAAATAAAGAAAGAACAGGCCAGCATCTACAACATCCGATGCTGCTTAGAGACTCATTAGGAATCCTTAATATCATGTAGAGAGAAAAATTGGCTAGCATTCACATCATCTCAAACTACCTCGAGACTTGGCAAAGATTTGTTGAGATGATAACATATGTAGAAAATATGTCATCATCTCAACAAAGTTACAAATCCCTTCACCTGGTTATTAATGAAATATATATATATATATATATATATATCAAACTACCTCGAGACTTGGAAAAGATTTGTTCCATGATCCGTAAAGATACAAAGTTACAAACCCCTTCACCTGGTTATTAATGAACTATATATATATATATATATATATAGAGAGAGAGAGAGAGAGAGAGAGAGAGAGAGATTGCTAACTCTTGATCCTAGCTTCACCATGGACCATAATTCCCCCAGTGAACTTCAACTAATCATATCACCCTACAATCATAAATGATAAAGACATAAGGCATAGCCAAAACTAAGAATAAAAACACTATATATTGTGATTAGTCAACATATTAAAATCATACTATAATTGAAATTAATAACATGTGTGTGTAGTTCAAACTTCAAACAGCTTACATTAATACAAGCATTATTGTTTACACATAATCAAAAAAGTGCAAATATGGAATTTGTCATAGTTTCACCATAACCGATTCTTAAAACACAACTGTTCATATTTAATATAGGAAATAGTTATACCAATGTTTTGCCTCTAAACCTCCGAAATCGAAGTTCTAATGCCTTCCAATCACAATCCAAACTAGAAACCAAGGCTATAGCAAGCTTATAGAACCTCTAGAATGAGGCTGATTATTCAAAGACATTTACGAACACTACAAGGACCTTTCAATGGCAGAAGGCATCAAAACACTATCTCTAAAGTATGAATAAGCACCTATATCAAGCCTGCACCAAAGTTGAGTATAAGAAGCCAAACAACAGCAAAAATAAACAAAGAAAGAAAGAAGGAAATACAGAAATGATATGAAAATGAAATTACTGTACACAAATGACCAAAATAGGTCAATGGGACTTGGAAGAACAGTGATTAAAAACAGCAATAAAGAGTGCCTAAAGTACCTCTGAAAACAAGAAACCAATATCTAAAACCTAGATTAGAGAGTGTAGGAAACAAAAAAGGAAAGGGGTGAACCACAAAAGGGTAAACCGTAGATAGAGTAGTAGGTCAAATGTAAAAGAAGAAAATAGTCCTGTGACAAGATAAACTGTTTGTGTCATGACTGGAATGTCGAGGAAGATCAACACCCAAGAAAGAAGAGGAGTCATCATCCTTGTTTATGACAATGAATGTGTTAATGTTGAACCTGATAATGTCCCTGGAAAGTGGCAAGGACTAAGAATGTTGAGGAAGAGCAACACCCTGATTGGCATCATAGCAAGAAGAAGAGACATCATCTATGTCAAACACCATGAACATGTCCATGTTGAGTTTGATAACATCCTTCTGAGAGTGGCTAGGAGTAAAGAGGACTTGTCTGTGCTATCCTTGGAGAGGAATTGGGAACACGTTGCTATAGCCCTCCTAACATCCAATGCGGACGAATCTCTCAGAAGAGAGAAACACAGTTGTGTACAATTGTCTGTGAGATCTGCACTGAGAACGAGGAAGGGAAGTGTTATTGCATGAAAATACACAGTTCATTTTTCATGCTCCAAAGTAGTCATTTCCTACCTTAGGAGGACTCATAAGGTCAGCGGGAAGTGCATTATGAAGTGAGCTCCTATACGGAGTTGAAGATCAATCACAATTGCAAATGATAAGCAATGACCTAGATGACAGTCTTAACATGATCATGGCCCGGATAAACTTGCATTCATCTTTCATGGATAGATCAAGTCAAGAAAGGTCTTGTGGTATGCATGAACCCCAAGTTAAAAACTAAGTACACATAAATGAGGAGAGCTAGCATGGATGAGAGTGAGAATTCATCTAAGACCCCATTCACATGACAAATTCAGGGTATTTCTACATAGTTGGAGGAGCTTCTACGTGTTTTGAGGCATATTTCAATTTTCACCTTTGAGGACTCCTTTTGGATTGATGGCACGATATTTGATGCATTTTCATATATTTGGAGGCATATTTCACCTTTGGGGAGAACTTCAAGGTAGGAACACATTATTTGAGGCATGTTCCACATATTTGGAGGCATATTTCACCTTTGAGGTCTTTTCGGGTAAGGATACATTGTTCAAGGCAAGTTCCACATATTTTTGGAGGCATATTTCACCATTAGGATGGTTAATATGGAACCTTTGGCACACCTCACAAGCAAGATTGCACTCATCTAAAAGAGTGTTCCACGTTAAAGGCATACACTGAGGAAATTTAAGGTATATGAAGAGGACATGTGGCTAGGTGGACCTTTTCAAACCTTAAGTCATGGCAATAGGACCACTAGAAGAGGAACTCCTTCCTTGGGAGCTTTATGGAGAGAGAGCTTTTCATGCGGAGGAAAAGGTGAAGAAGGATCTTCTAGGTCTTTCTTAAATAATATTTTAATGAAAAGGTGAAGAAGGATCTTCTAGGTCTTTCTTAAATAATATTTTAAAGAAAAGGTGAAGAAGGATCTTCTAGGTCTTTCTTAAATAATATTTGAATGAAAAGGTGAAGAAGGATCTTCTAGGTCTTTCTTAAATAATATTTGAATGAAAAGGTGAAGAAGGATCTTATTTTATGAAGAAGGGCCATTTTTATATTATTTTATGGAAAGTGAGCTTTTCTTGTGGAGGAAAAGGAAGGATCTTCTAGGTCTTTCTTAAATAATATTTTAATGAAAAGGTTGGAGGAAAAGGAGAAATATTATTTTATTATTTCATATACCTTAACCTAATCACTCTAGGGTTTGAAGATAAACTATAAATAGAGAGCTCATTTCATTTGCAAAGGATGATTCTCAGAGGAGTAGAAGACCAGGTATACTTGGCTGTTGTTGTTATAATCAGTGTTATTAAAACCAGACTGGTCCAGCAAAACCAGCCGGTTGAACCGGTTTGGAGGGAAAAACGGTATGGTCGGTGCAACAGAACCGCTTTTGGCTGGTTCGGTACCAAACCAGTCGGTTCCATATCGAACCGGCTGGTTCCGTACAGCGCATCTAGGCCCATGGATTTCAAAAAAAAATTAGAAAAAAACAATTGTTTAATTGGAGAATGTCACTTTTACTTAAATTTTTAACATTGCCATTAATTGTTTCAGGATGTTTGAGAGTGGTTCCAACCTCATTGGACTTCATATGGAGAAAATAGAATTTTAGGTCCCATTCAAAATTCAGCAGACTTAACAGTTTTCAGGATTTCAAGATTGGCAGGATTGCAACGTTTCCACTGGATTCTATCATGTATGAGGGTATGGAACTAGCATTTAATCAAGAGCACCAAGCCCTCTATGTACCTCGATGTTGGTGAGATTGATTATTCAACTCTTATGTCTTGACCCTAGTAAAAATGTACCCTTCACTCAAGTAAAATCATTTATTAGGCATGTTAAGCTTTTTCAGATTTTCTATCTTATTTTATGCTTAGAGGGTGGCACTAATGATGAGGATCCTAATATAAGTAATGATCTTGATGGTATATAGTTATTTATTATAGCATGATTTTTTTTGGACTCTAGAGGCCGTTTAAAGCCTCGTTGTTGATGTATTTTGGTTCAAAGATGGATTGCACTCGGTGCTATTTTGATTATATGCACTCTTACTTGCTATATAAATGAGACACTTTGCATATTTATGTATAAATGGTTTGGATTCATATGGATGCACATGAATATATATGTTTTTTTTCAAAATTTGAATATATGTAATTTTCGGTCGACCGGTTGTTTTTCCATTTTTTTCCGGTCTGGTCCAGTTTCGCATTTTTGGGGTCGACCAGTTCGGGCCGGTTTCCAGTTCTGATGACATTGGTTGGAATGTTCATCTTTTGGAGCTGCCATCTTCTTCATTCATTCTCACAGAACTGGTATATTTGTAAGCTCACAATTGGATTTCATTGCTGCCATATCTTTTGTAAGAGGACTGTTCTATTGCTGATAAGTAGGCTGTTCACTGCCCAAAAGAGGTTGTGAAGGGTGTTTTTAGCAGCCCTCTTACACTCTTTCTTGTCAAATATGTTTTATAATGTACTAAGGACCTGTTCGTGCAAAAAAATATGGCTGTTTCTTTACTCATATTTCATATTTGACAGATATATGGCTGTGATAAGTTGATGGATGTGTTATTGTACTTATTATGTATGTTTCACTTGGCTGCTATTAATATGCCAGATCTGTTATGACTGATAATATCTGCTCTTAGGGGGTTTATCACGTCCTTCTTCACATGTTTTCCAGCTCCACTGGATGCCTAGACTCCACAACCTTAAGACAAGGCACTAGTCTTTCCAGGATCCACCATTTTATCCTTAAAAAACACAGAAACTTCTTGTTTCACCAATCTAATTTTTGTAACAGCATTGTAATGACTGATTGGTGATCCTATTAGGGATTATACCCCTTGCCTGGAAAAGCACCAACCTAAAGAGAGAGGGACTTCCACTGTGGTGACATTGAGTGAAGTCCCTAGTTTGTCCTAGATTTGCATTTTTGTACTTGGACTTGGGAAATTGGATGAAGTGCAGATTTAGAAGGCAACAGGAACCAATCCCTTTACGCAGGTGCAAGGAACAGTAGGACGAGGCAGACTAGTGGCTGGGGCGTACTGTCTCACTGATATACTATTGATTATGCTTGTGACACCAGTATCTGTTGGGAACTTGATGCCCCCGAGTGGACCCTCAAAGAAAGGCAGCAACAGAGCCTCTAGAATCTGTATAAGTAATTAAATCTCCCCAAAATCTCATAATAGATAGGGCACCCAAATATAAAGTGCTCCTCCATTTCCACATCCTAGAGGAGGCAAAGTTGACAAATCCTGTCCTCCTGGCAAATAAGATGATCTGTCTCAAGTTTCTCAACTCGTAACTGGTGGGAGCATACTCTCAACTAGCCAAAGGAATCCTATAACCATGTGACTGGTGTTGTAGTAGGTAATCTAGGGAAACACTGAGACCGTCAACAATCTGCAAGAACTGTTCAGCGTAAAAGGCAATCATAGAGCTGTGAGCAACTCGTAAAGTGCTCCTCCATTTCCACATCCTAGAGGAGGCAAAGTTGACAAATCCTTCCCTCCCAGCAAATAAGGTGATCTGCCTCAACTCGTAACTGGTGGGAGCATATTCTCAACTAGCCAAGGGAATCCTATAACCATGTGACTAGTGTTGTAGTGTAGGTAATCTAGGGAAACAGTGAGACCATCAACAATCTGCAAGAAATGCTCGTAAAAGGCCATCTTAGAGCTGAGAGGCTGTGGGGGAAACCCAAGTGATCTAAATGAACTGTGTCCTCTCTAATCAAAATTTTGTCTTAGATGAACTTCAACATTTCTTGTTGCATTATACATATTTTACTAGATCTTAATAAGTGCATTTCCCATTTTTCTCCTAAAACTGGAATAATTGACCTAATTGACCCTCTTCCTAGCTTGTAATATAAATTACTAAATTTAGTGTAACAATGCTTCAAATGTGTACTAAAAACAAGAAGCAGACAAGACAAACATAGCTTACAAAGCAGTTTATATAGGCTTAGGTATATCACCCATAATTGAGCTAGCCATATAAATTTTATATACATCATAGGATAACGCAACATACCATATAAATTTTATATACATCATAGGATAACGCAACATACCATATAATTAAATAAAGGTTTGAACTTCAACAAAATTTCTCAAGACAAAACCTCAATGACTATGCCACCTGAAATGGGGACATGGATAAGATTCCTAAAACAGTATGAGTACAAGAATGTACCAAAATTTTACAAAGCAATAAAACAACTACAGACAAAAAATAAGCAATAGATAAGTCTATGACTCTATACGATTCAAAATGTTAAGAAAAAGAAACTCGGATCATGATGCATCTACTAACTAGCAGTCCCATGAACAATGGATTCCAATATAAAACTTTAAGACTACAAAGATCAAGATTAGTTAAAAAAGTTCTCAAGTGGCGATTTAAGATTGGCATCCTAACCCTATGCAAACTCTGATAAATAGCCTTCATTCTTACAAGAGATGAACCAAGGATCAGAAGATAAAAGACGAGATTTTCTGCATTCTTTGAACTGTTTTAAACTCCACCAAGAAAAGAAAGCCATTGTCATTGTTCCTCTCCAGCACTAAAGAGCTCGCCACTTGTAAAAGAAAATGCCTGGCAAGTTCTCACAACTCGTCAGCACTTGCATCATGAATAGTCCACCAATGTAGAAGTGTTAATATCCTTATGTCATCAATTGTATCCATATCTGAAATGTCCTCTTGCATTAGAGACAAAATATGCAGAATGAGTCTAAACAAATGCAGCCTTACATACATTTGAAACATTTTGGTGATTGTTTTTTTCAATCCCATGGCCATCTCATTGTCCTTGTGTGCCATCCTCCTCCCATTCTTTTGCTAGATAAAATCTTATCCATAATATTTTGGCTTCAAAGCACGTGCACAAATATGCAAAGGATTGTTGAATGTATTCCACCTCTTAACATCAATAAAATCTTATCTGTAATATTTTTATCATTTAGTTATTTTTCCCTGTTCTCCTTATTCATGATGCCAATGATATTCTTAATTATGGCATCTATGTCATCAAATACTAGATTTATCCATGTTAATTTTCTGAATCATGGCAGCGACGTGTTCAAATAAACTGAAAAAGAAATCGGGTTTATTCAACCAGTCCTCATCTTTGACAACTCAACAAACCAATGCTCCCTTTTCTGCATTTGATTATCTCCAAACAAAACCACCTCACTAACCACCATGGCCAACAATGTTTACTTAACCTGTACAAGATGCCTTAACATGTTCAAATTTTAGTCAGGTCATATCTTAGCTACCTTCAAAAACTCACTTAAAGAATTTCTTATGAAGGGCTTAAACTGATGTTGGTCTGTGATAAAGTTGATGATTTTTTTGTAATCCGTATGACTTTCAAGTTTCAACATGCGACTTTTTCAAAACATAATTTCAAGTTGTGGTTTTTGCATGGATCCCAATAATGACTATAATTGCTTTCCACTAACAAACCTGTAGCAAAGAACTGCAGTATTAGTGATGACCTGGACTAGATTAGAAAGCCCAACACTCTAAACAACATTGATGAAAACTTGGATAAGTCCACTTTTATCTACAATCTTATACCCTTGAAACCATGAAAGCACTTTGGAATGCTGCAATCATGCAATGTATTCCTAACAGCCTACATTTCCTATCTATCCACCCATCGACAAATGGAACCTCCTTATTTTTGAATAAATAAGATAAGATAATTTTATTAATGTCCTATAAATTACCAAAAAATAGGTCAATGGGACTCAAAAGTACATCTAATGTAAACACATAGTGGGTGAAAAAGCAATGTCTATTGCTATGCTATCAACAACACAAAAAGCGTGCAGTATATAGCTAAAAGAAGTACAAAATGAGTTCAGAAGTGAAGTCATAATAAGAATATGTCAAGGCATGTTGAAACCAGAACCCGAGACTGAAAGACGGGGAAGAGTAGAAGGTTCCTCAACCGAGTCATCAATCACCATGAGGGGGCTAATGCGTTGTCTAATAATGTCATCTAGAGTACACTGGGCTAAGGGGGGCTCGCTATGAAATCCTGGGAGGAATCCTGGGGTAGGGCTAGATCAAGGAGGTCCATCACTCCTAACAATCAAGGTGAGGGGGGAGAATCTCCAAATGGAGGACTGTCTTCTCAACAGAGACTGGAGAGTAATACTCTACATGAAGGATGTCAAGCTCTGGGCACTCCTAGAACTGTTGATTTATCTGTCAGTCCAGTGGAGTCTGTCCTCAAATCTAGGATGGGAGCTCCTCAGAAGTCTAATGGAAGTTGATCACCCTATCGAAGGGGGAATGTAGGGAGGAAATCCGAGGTCTGACTAATCTGACAGAGGATGGAAAGAGACCCACATACCTATCAATCTATTCCCCTATTCTTTGCAAGGTAAATAGTTAAAATCCTTTCATATTCAAGAAGCATCATTTGCAGCCCTTACAAGTTACAATATCATGCCAATCAGTGATAGAAAGATATTAAAGGGAATTCCAACATAAGCCATTATATCTTGATGTAGGAGAATTCCAAATTCAAATTATGAGCATGCAACAAGCAAGCACAACACAAAGGAGCACAACAAAGATAGAAATGCACCAGATAGAAACGTGAGTGTGATAGAATGGTGCAGCGTAGAATTTAGGCACAGAGGAGCAAAAGCAAGTGATGGTCAGAGTAGCACACAAAAGGACAGTGACATCAGCAAGAGTGTGAAAGAGGTAAGACGTGAGAGCACGTTAAAGTCAATGGGAGAGCGTATGCATTAGAAGCATGGGAAGGAGCACAACAAGAGAATGAGCATGCCGAGAAACAGCACAACAACGAACTGAACTATTGTCCAATACTTTAAAGTTAACTTTTCTCCTTCATTTCCTTTTTGTCTTAGGTAGAAATTCCTTTCTTTTCTTCTTATTCAATGCTGACTGGAGGTACCAGTAATGGAAGACTATTAAAAAAGGAAGCACTATTTTCCCAGCCTTTCATAGATAACATTGCACGTCAAGTTCAGTCGAGTAATGCATTCGTTTGTTTCCTTACCATTTCAATGCAATAGCATTTCTCAGCTAGGAATCTAAGGCAGCAATTTGAACAAACTAGCACAATGACAAAACATGAACCTTTAAATTCTCAAAAAGGCAATCACTACAATAATGTCAAAATCATATACTTAATCCTTTGAATAATATAATCAACAAAAGGACAAAAAACTTCAAAAATTGTCTAAGTGACCTCTTCATCACAATAGATTTTACAATACATGACATTCTCTTTTTATTATTATTTCAGAAGGAAAATGTACACACACTATTGCTATGTACTTTATATAAAAATGTTAATCAAGAAATTGTGAGCATTTCACATATATAGACATTTTTCTAACATTTATAAGCATTTTGATTTCCCTGCATCTTGTTTTCCTGTCAACTACAGATGATCAGTATTTATTCAGGTCATGGAAGCACATGATGGAAGACATCTAACACCATAAAATCCAATCCAGGTCAATTACTGCAAGCATCTCCACTTCTTTTTAATGCACTAGATAGCAATGTATTCCTCAAGATCTCAATAGATGTGGTTCAACAACAGAAGTAGAATGTAATAACATACAGAATACAAATGACACATCAGGAGGTAACTTCTTCATTGAACCTGTCTGATTTAACTTCTACATTTGTTTCTAAGTACTCACATTTCCTCTTTGATCTGTATTTGGTACAAGCACAGCAATTGGAGTTCCAGTAGTCTGACCTGCAATACTCTTCATGATCAGATACTCTAGAGACACTGTAAATGTTATACAATAATGCTGACCATGTATTGGTTAAGGTTGGTACCAAATGCAAAAAGACAAAATGAACAGAGACAGATGAATGCTTCAAGTAAATACTTCAAGTAAAGGACAAAATTTGATTTTTAGTAAGGTGATCAAATAAGGAAACTAACCTTCAGAAAGACCTGAGAGAATGCGGCATGTGTCAGTTTCTTTACGAGGAGTAGTGATCCGGCTTTGTCCCGGCCTCCTAAGATTTACAATAATTTTCAAAAGAGGTATTCTCAGCAATCAACTCATATATCTCACAAGGTGAACCACCATAAAGTTTGAAATTTTAAACAGCTTCCACATATAATACAAACAACTAATTTAGATAAGAGAAGAATCAAGATAAGATAATTTTATTTATGTCCAATGAATGACCACAAAAGTAGGTTAATGGGACTAAAAGAGTACCATCAGTTTAATACAAAGTGGGAGTGCCATAGCAGCTCCTAGATCTAAGCTAACAGAAACAATTACATGCATTTCTGCCTTTCGAAAAAGGCTTATAAAGGAAAGAAAACAAAGGGTATCTTAACATCCACAGGGCACTGGTGATCAAAAGCAGTCAATAGGAGTGGTGAATAAATGTATACATATTATAGCAAACAGCAAACATAAGGTCTCTTTGTCCCATGTCTAAAAATAATATCAATAAGAAAAATACTAATCTAATATATAAAGCATAATATCAACTCATGGAGGGGATGGCAGGTGTGGGGGGGATCATTTCTAGAAATTTAAATTTGCATGGGGATTGGGACAAGCAACTAATAACAAAGCAGAAGAACTAGCAGTATATCAAGTTGTCAGGTTTCTTAAGGACATTGTGCAAAGGGATGTAGTTATTGTTGGGGACTCCAACATAATCATAAGACCACTGAACCAGAGAAGAGCTCCCTCCTCCCCAGCCCTGGCATGCATATATCATAAAATGGTCTTGCTACTCAATGCATTTAAAAAAGTCCACTATTTTCAGGTTAGAAGAAGATTCAAATCCCAAGTCAATCAGATGGCTAAGCAAGGAGTCTCACAAGACAAAGGAACCCTCTGAGTATGGATCAAGGGGGAGGAAAGATCCCTCTACACCTCAATACCATTATCAATACAAAGTCCCAAGGGAAGGAAGAGTGAGAGGTGGCACTCCTCTCCCCAAATTGGCAAATTGTGACACATGGTAACAGGAGTTTGGCTCACTAAATAAGAAGGTGTGGGGACAGTTTACTAACAGACAGTCGGATCCACTAGAGTGTCTTTTCACCACAGCAAAGCCATTAATGCCAGCTTGTGAAAAGGTCCTATCCATTACAATGGCATGGAAGAAGTTAATTCCTTGTGCTTACCATACTTGCCATACAATCTCGTCTGCAGATTTGCATCAGGCAACCCATACCCTTCTTAACCCAGAATGTAGATAGCTTGATTTCATTCTCCCTGCTTCATTTCTCAATCTAGAATTCTCTTTGTGAGGAGACGAGCTTGCCCTTTGTGAGCTCCCTTTAAAGACCTGGGCCCAGATTTCCCTATGCTTTCGGTCCATGGTATGCCTGAGGCCCAACAATGTTGCAGTACACGCATGAGGTTAACAGGAGCAATGAAGGTTGCTCAGCAGCGATTGCTGCCATGAAATTTAAGCTGACAAAAGCAATTGAGCAGACAGATGCATGGGGAGAGTAGGCTGATTCTAAGTACAAGAAGCTACTGAAAGTCAGGAACGCCTCTATGTGGAAGCCGCCAAGCATATTCTGGCTCTCAGACACTGGGAAAAGGAAGTTAAGGACACCCTCAATGCTCTCGGAAGCAAAATTATTATTAATGAAGTGGTATTTTTGCTGCCCAAGACCTTCTTGCTCAACCTGGTCAACTTTGTGGATCTTCCCCCCTCCAGGACGCCCTCTGCCAATGTTGTCGAGCATTGGTCGACATATGACACCCGGGATGAACCTACAATTACCAATTGGAAGATGTGACCGGATCATGTTAATTTTATGATTGAAATTATGAAAGGTTTTTCTTTTTTTGCATTCATTCTAGATCAGTTTATTCAACTATATTCCTACATGCATGTGAGGAGAACTTAGTTTATTCTGAATATGTATGTATATAAGAAGTTTATGCTAGTAAAATGAATCTTATAATCTCGGTATGCTTAAGGATTGTACTATGGTTGTATGGGTTACGCTGCAGCATGGTTTGTTTATAAATACAAATACCTGTTACTGTAAAAAAATATCAACTAATGGAGACTTTGTTGCWAGTGRCCTGTCCACCACTAATGGAATATGGTTATTATAYAAGAGAATGAAATATCTAATATCAAGAAGATTTYTCTTCTCTCRGCAATAAAATCACCTTAGAAAGAAAGAAARTATATCAYTGTCCAATGTCCACAAATGACCACAAWAGGTCAATGAGACTCGAAGGTACAACCAGCGATAGTGGCAATGCAGGAATAGAAAGGGGTAAAAGTTAAAACCAATAGGTAAATCTAAGACRAAGAAGACACCGATACTGTGTAAGAAGAGAAACATTGATCTGAATCAGAATCAAAAGAGGARCTGATACCATCATCAACCACCGTGAAAGAACCAATGCAGAAAAGAAGAACAAAAGAAGTGTACATCACTAGTGTGGCTTGAATTTGAATTAATTACATGAAAGAATGCCCTTCTACAGTAGTACATCCCCCCCCCCAAATGCAAGGTCATTTTTGGTGTTTTGGAGGCCCTCTGTTAGCAGCATCGAGCAAGAAATTGAGAGATAGAAAGCCTGTCACCATTTAGTCCCTTGCAGCAGATCCCAGATCATTAATTTTAGGGTATTTATACCAGAGTTGCGCCAGATTAGAGAGGCATTTCTGTTAGCATACCTGAGATAAATCTCCCAGACATTTGGCAGATTTAAGGTGGTGTTAGTGCCACTGTAAATGGTATTTTTTTGACACCCTCAAGTTTGAAATGAATGAGTATTGAGTATAATTCTGCTGGTTGTTCAGAGGAATGTACTGTCATCAAGAGAGGTCTGAAGATTGCAAACATGGAGCACTTTTACAGTGAACCTGTGAGCTTCCTATGCATAAATTAGCTCAGGATCTGAGGTATGAAGTTTGGGAAAATACTTTCAAGGCATTACCAGATGTCATGTTTGAGTATGCCGCAGAACATCCCTCTGTCCAGTTTGAACATAAATGTGAAGTCAAATGGGCTTCTGCAGCCAAGGCTGTCCAGAAGGCATATCCACAAAAGAAGGATGGTGTGTTCGTCCAGCGGAGAAAACAAGGATCCTTCAGAGTAATAGAATGCAGTAATATGAATTACTCCATTGCATATGCTATAAACCAGGAGACAGTGCATCTTCGATTCAATTGGAGTAATGTATGATTGTGCAGAGCTTGAACAGGGCAGTATAGCAGCAGATCTGAGCACCTCTTTCCAGCATGTTTGAGATCTTATTTTTCTTTTGTGACTCCAATGGATGATATATGTAGAAATGAACTAGATATTGATGGATCCTTGTCATATATGGATGATATATGATGGAAGATATATGGTGGAATGTACTAGTTATTGATGGATCCTTGTACAATTTGAGGAGTGCTCTACCTCCAATGCCCACCATTCATTATAGAAGATTTGGTTAAAGGGTGACTCATGGAGAGGTTTGTTGCATGATTAATGAGGCAGTTCCATTTTTGCATGCATCCCTAGGATGCATCATCTTCGAGGCCCATCTAGGAGTACAATTTAGTTATGATGCACATAGATCAAGGTCAATGCACATTTGTTAAGGGCATCCCATCTTTAGGGGGTTGTTATAACAACTGTTACCCATAATCTTGCACATCTATATAGGAGATCCATATTGTAAGGGGCGCACGCATCTATGAGATCCACATTTTAAGGAGTTGGTTAGCATGATTAGAGGAGAGCCCTAGTTCTAAGGGGGACACTTGGCATTTTCTTCCATTATCCCAAGAAAGAATGAGTCCAGATCTTGAGCACTCCATTGACTTGGTCCTTGTTAATATTTTAATGGGAGTTTGTCATCTTGAAAAGCGTTCCAAGTATAGGAGAGGACACAGGGCAGCAAGGAAGTTCATTCCAAGTCAAAAGAAGCCCTAAGAGGAGGAGCACTTTTTTCCTAAAAGGACTCCAAGTGGTTTGTTATGATCTTTTATTAATTTTTCTTGGAGGAAAAGTGGATCTAGATTTTTTATTGTAAAGAGATTGAGCTCTCTCCATTTGGTCATGGGAGATCCCCTCTAGGCCTAGTTGAACATCTTGTAGGAGGAGGAAGTCAAGGGGCAAGCATATGAGAGGTTTCCATTTTTCTTCACTTTCTCTTGGATGAGCAGGGTTTTATGCCAGAGTACCCATTGTTTCTTGCTGCTGGAAAATAATCTCTGCAGAGGGCAGTTTTGCACAATGAGAAGGGACTAGGGTTGAGGTTCTTAGCCCTCCCTGACCCTTGATGTAATCTTGAACACTGGGGGAGCTTTCTGCCGTAACCACAGGTTTGGTATGGCACATGTTATGGCTTACTTAATCTTTTGAGATTGCAAGTGAAGATGTGAAATTTGGTTGGGCTGTTCATTCTTTAGCTGTCTTGCTTCATCTTTCTCGCTTACTCTCATGTCATAGTTTTTCCTTCACTATTTACGGTTACGCATTATTTCTTGGCTGCGATTCATGGTTGTGATGGTGCATCATCTATTACGGCTCTCACTTACTCTCGTATACTCTAAAAATCTACTTGGGTTCATGGCACATCAATGTATGGCCTGACTACCTCTTCACCATATTATTTCAAACCCTCTTTGTTTGTATTCATTGACTCCATAACCCTTTGGATTGGCACTGGTCTTGATCTACCATCCCATTTACTTCCAAGGTTCATCTTATACTTTGCTTAGGGACACCCCCCTTGAGCCAAAGGAGAGCCGGACTAAAGTGAGAGGAAGAGTTGTTGTGGTGATAGTGGACAGCCTTCCTTAGTTCCCCCTCAGGGTGCACTCGTGTTTCAGGGCTTTCTCGCTTAAGTGCAACTTTGAGCGGTAACAGTACATAATCATGGACTTTGTCACCAAAGAGGGCAGGGCTAATCACCGAGTTGTCGCCCCCATTACTAAGAGTATTAAATTGGACACCAATAGGTCAATGCTATGTTGTAGGAAACACTCACCCCCCCATACCAAAGCCAAAACAGCCCAAAACGTCAAAACGGGTATGAAACGAGTCCCATACACACCCAAAACCTTTCAAGCGCATTTTACAATCTGGAAACGCTAACTAATATGGATCAATGCATTTCAACAATTTCTTAAATTTTTCGGGCCCACTCAAATGATCATGAAGACCATAGGAGCCATAGAAAATTTAAAAACCTCATATAACTACTAATTTTGGATGTATAGCCTCATCTATAAAGGTTATTAACTTAGTTTCAGATTTTGCATAATGTAACCATGTACGAGAGTTAATATAGACAAGGGCTTCCTTCTAAAATGTCATTTAGGTGTATCATTCTTATTTTCCTACAAGACAATGTGTGATTTTAAAAAAAAAAACTATATACATTGTATTTTAAATTTTTTAAATACTATTTTTCCTTGGCATACCCATTTGGTGGGGTCGTGTTTCCACAACATTCCCATTTCCAAAACCCATACCCATTTCTAAGTTTCTTGCAACATAGGCTCAAATGGGACTCAAAAGTACAACCATCCATGGTGCCAATTTGGTAATGAAATAGGCATCTCCTAGACACCAAAAAAATAATCCTGGTAATAAACATCAAACAATTTGCCTCATATTCTTTGTATAGATTAGGTCTTGTTGCCGTCCTAATACACACTTGCAAACGTGAGCTAAGTCTGTCTCACTTAGTGTGTCCTTGGAGGCACAATGCCTAGGTTCAAAGCCCATGCTGTAACTTTGACTTGAACCTCTTCCGTCTAGGCTTACTCCTAGGGAAGCCAAAGGGGGTAGACCCTAGTTTCTAGATGAGATTTACGTTAAGTTCTAGGAGTTGTTTTTAATTAGTTAAGGTATAGGGGAAGTCTAACCTATGATGCAAAAGCAGCAATGCAAGATGCAAGAGTTTCTATGTCAAGCAAGCCTTTCCCTAGGTCAACTAAGACTAGTACCTAAGGTTGGGCAAGGGGTCAACTAAATGTAAGGGTGTTTCGTTACAATATGATTACAAATATTACAAAAGAATAGTTACTCTTCAAAATCGTTAGATACAAGTTCTTGCAATAAAGAATGCTAGATACACAATAATACAATACAACAAGCTAACCACGTTTGCTTAAATGTGCAGGATATTAAAAAAGATCAAGGCATAAGCATCATCAACACATCAGGCCTAAGCATGCCCCAATAGCACTTACTCTATTGGACTACTCCTCAATGGCAACATCAACACAATAAATTCACAAGGACACTTAGAAGATTTAGAAGCTTAAACACAAGTGTTCCACAAAGCATTACTTGTATTATGAGATTGAAAGATTAAGTTGCAAGTATTAAACCTTAAGATGTATCAAATTAAGCCAAGGTTTATTTGTTGCTTAGTGAGTTAAGGGTTTTAAGATTCGAAAAGATTTTTATTACCCCAGCTAAGTGTTTCACCAAAAACCTCCTCCCCCGATTGCCAAATGGTTGTTGGATGCTCAAGAAGTGAGGCAACGAGGCCTACCCTAGCTTCACAAGTCAACCCTAAGAATTGAGTTTTTACGGAAATGACGTCGCACGTCGTGAGACCATCCCCAACCTAGCACCTTCTATTTCCCTCCTCAATCCCCGTTTTAGATGGTGAAGATGGTGGTTCAAGGTACCCTATTGAGTCTATTAAGCATATATATCAATTGGTTAGACCTTTAGGTGTGTTAGAGAGTGTTTTAATGACTTTTAGTTGTCCTAAATTGGTGATTTTATGCCAAAACCGAAACTTATTGCAGCTTATAAAGTGTGTTATTTAAGCATGAAAAGGAAGCACATTAACACATGTAAAGCATGTAAAGCAAACTGAATAACGATTTAGTTCATCACCATTCATTAAACCATTAACATGAAAAGCTTGTTATGAAAGAATGCTAATGAACAAGGGCAAGAACAACTTGCCAAAGAAATAATGAAACTCAAGCTTATTACCACTTATCTTATGATTTAAGGCATTAAGAGAGAAAGCATTAAGTGTAAAAGAGAAAGCTTGAAAACTTAGATGTGTGCCTACACTATCAAGATATCCAACAACACATTAACTTAAGTGTGATGGCAAATGGCTTTAAAGATGAAACAACATTAAAGAGAATACCACTTGTTAGACCATCAAAGCATTAACCATTTAGTGTGTTGGATTAGAGTATGTAAACAAGAGAGATCTTAAGATGGATTGAAACATGTAAGTAGGTTAGGGCCCAAGGGCTTAGATTAAAGATGAATGTGTGAAGAGATCTAGATCTAGATGATTTTAACCATATAAAGCATGAAAGAGCACTAGCACATCTTTACTCTAGCCTTACAATTTTGGGGGTTTCTCTCCCAAGGTGTAGACAATTATTAAACTTAGAAATAACTTGAAAGAGAGAGAGACAACAAACAAACCACTCAATGGCACAAGGTGGAGGCAAGCCTACCTTTGTTGTGCCAAAGGGGTTGAGAGAAGAGTAAGCAACAACAACTATCAACAAGATGCTCACTAACCCCACGTCCTAGGCTTACAAGATGATTAAAATGGAAAAGCTTCAAAATGAACCTAACCCTAAGCTCACACGTGGGTACCAATTCTCCTCCCAAGCTATGAGCCACTAAAAATCAGCAAAAGAGAGTAGATCTATGCACAAGAAGCTAGAAGAGAAAGAAGAGAGGTTGAGATTTGTTACCCACTTGAAGAGAAGGGTCTTGGAGGTGTGGATGATTTTGGGTAGAATAACCACCTCAACCTGTTAAGAACCTGCAAAAACCAGCAAGCTATGCTTGTTGGAAAAGCTACACACAACCAACAATGTGAAGAAAAAATTTTGTTTTTAGGGCAGAAAATTTTCTCCCAAAAAATCTATGATAAAGGTGATTTAAAATGACCAATCTAAGATGTTAGGCTAGCTGAAATATTATGTGGAGTGAACAGCAATAAAAGAATGAGAAAGAAGGAGTTTGAATGTGCTTTGAGGGAGGACTCTTCCTTGAGGCAATCCCAACAAAACCCTTGAAGCCAAACCTGCAAAACTTGACAAGATATGATGCATACAAGAAGATAATATGGTTGAATATGCTAACAAAATGAAATATTTGCACCCTACTATTAGCAAACCCACATATATAGATCTACAAGAATACTCGTTGTTAGATCTACCCAAGTAAAACACTTTACCCAAGAATCTAATCTATGCAACCATCATACCAAATTCACAATATTACCTCATGTGTAAGCAAGAACAAGAATACTCGTTGCTCTTCCAATACCCTCCAAAGTTTCTCTTTTATTACTCAAAAATGGATCTTGGAGAAATACTTGCTCCAAAACCCTAAGAGCCAAAGAATGGATGAAAGATGGACAAGAAAGAGAGAGAGAGTGGTGAAAATCAAGTAGCATAACAATAGCTCAAGATATGGTGAGGAAGGAGTGAGGAGAGGGATCTATTTATACTTGGAGAGGCAAACCTACCTCTCTTGGATCAATGCCAAGTGTCCACCACCAAGCAAAAGATGAGATCCCAAGGAAGGGGGCGCACCACCTAGGGTTTAAGTCATGGATCAATGAGGTGGATGAGTTGTAATGTGTGGGGATCATGGAAAGTGAGACGTGGGAGGCTAGGAAAGGCGTGCCAATAGATGGAGGGGGCCCCAACTCATTTAAAAATAATTTTCTAGAGTTTTCCCATGAGGGGGGGCGTAACTTCCCTAGGAGGGCGTGAGGGTTTGAGTAAGGTGAGTGGGTGAGGGGTGTAAAAAGGTTAAAACAGGTTGGGTTGGGTAGGCTTAGGTTAGGAAACACATCTTCTCTCTTTTTCCACTTTTACATCACCTTTTACTCCTTATTACAAAAATTACATTTTTGCTATGTTTGGAGTCTGGACTTAGCAATTAAAGTTGTTGTTTTTGACTAACTGACACTCCTGGTGGACAAACCCATAGCAAAAGTTGTCCGACTGAGCTGAAACTTGGTCCAAGGGTGTAGGGGGTCTCATTCCATTTCTTTTGAGCACAAATACCCCTGTCAAAAGTCCAAGGGCCTAGTTTTTACAATTTTTGCTCAAAAATAATTAATTAATTAAATAATTAAACCTCCAAACTCAAGGAAATTTAATTAAAAATTAATTAATTAAAAAAAAATAATCTAGACTCAATGGAAATCCGCAAGACTTTCTAAGATGTCTTACATGGTCATTTACATCATCCCTAAACAATAGTTACCAGAGGATAAGCCCATTAGAACGCCCTTCACCACTTTGGAGGAATTATTGCAAGTGTGAGGGAAAAACTCAAGGGAAATCAATAAGGCTAAAAAGCCGAATTGATAACCCGAGGATAAAAAACCCTCGGTGAAAGGAACTCTCCCAATGAACCCATCCCAAGGTAACTGACCTAAATATGACCCATGCTGACCTATTATATTATTGACCCACGCAAGGGTGTAGAAATTCCGTTTACAAAAAGAAGTGTTGGGGGCAAAAATGCCTTGTAGAACCAAATAATCTTCGACAAATGAGCATCTGATGATGCATCTCTTCATGGCACATGGAGTTGACCCCCTAGTTGGATAGGCGGACAACAGGTCCTATGGGACCACCTTTACGGATTTTGGAGAGAAGTCTTTGAAAGACTCTACCCATGTCATCTCATAGCCTAACTTGAAGTAGCATTCGAATTGGATGCCTATCAATGGGTGGTGAATGCTCTCGTGGCATGTTGAATTTCTGGTAAACCTAGCACCCGACTAATAATTCAAATAACTCAAGTTATTAATTAAAAGCACGGCCAAGTTATCAATGATAAAAAATAGTGGAAGCAAAATCAGAAACCAAACACACATTGCACAAGAGATTTCGGGTAAACACTCCTGGATAAACCCTTATGGGAAAACCAGTTTTGAGTTTGATTTTATTAAATAAAATCCTAGGCTCTCGTCCTACGATAATGGCCCATTAGAGAAATTACAATGCAGCAATAGCCTATCCCACTTGGTTGCTATCTCCTTGCTACCCCTTTGCACACTTCCTCAACCCTTCCCACTCAGTCACAAGTACATGAGCAAGACTCCCTCTTGCTCTTATGCACTCAGTATGTGCCTCTCACTCTCCTTAGATCTAATTTTTATAATCTCCTAATGACTAAAACCCTATCTCCAAAGTGATCAACGATCAAGATCTGATCTTGATCTCTTGAGATCAAAGTTGTGCCTTAATCTCTCGTTGAGACGACTTAAATCACTTAAGTCACTTAACTTTATAAAAGTCACTTGAGTCCATTAAATAAAAGCCACTCTAGAGAGTGTTGCTCGGAAACTTCCACATGCCAGGCACCGCCAATGCAGAAGTACCTATCTGAGCTACTCCAAAAACTAACACCCCCTCTTAGCAAGGAAGGTACTTCTGGAACCTCCACTTGGATCAATCTCTGACCCCATCAAATATGTTGTTGTTGTAGTTGCTCCCTCTGAACTAGAAGACCCTCCTGCTACCTTCGCTGCACTTTGATCTAATCTACGATCCAAGATCCCCTTGGACCTCACTACAGGTTGTCCCGGCACCCTGTACATCATACCCTCCCGGATGCAAGCCTCATTACTGCATCCTGGGTATCTACTCCCTCTGAACGTATGAGTACCTGTCCATCCTCAAACATAACGACATACCCCATATCCTCCAGAGCTGATACAAAGAGCAAATTAAACTTCAACTCTGGAACAAATAACACCTCTACCACCTCCAGAGAACCACCTGACTCTAGCTGGAATCTCACACATCCAACCCCCTTCACTGCATGCATGGTACTAGCCCCACTTTGCACATGCAAGTCTGAGCTCGTCTTTGAAACACTAAGGACCATCCACCTCATTCTCGTCATATGGCTAGATGCTCCAATATCTAGCACCCACGTATCACTCCCTCAACCTACTGCCCGGTCCCGTTGCCCGCTGCTTGGACAATTCTGGGGCTGCCTAGAACTTTTATGGGCGCTGCCCAGGGCACTTGCTTGCTGCCTGAGACAGCTACCCATTGCCCAGGGCTTCTGCTCGCTGCCCGGACAATTCTCAGGTTGTCTGAATCATTATATTTGTTGCCTAGGGCTGTCTCGGCCCCTTTGCCCATTGCTCGGGGCTTCCCAAGTCCTTATGGATTTCTCGATAGCTTTTTGGGCCCTCTGCGACCTGGCTGCATGGTCGTTCTATAGTACGGCGACTACTTCCAGCAACCCTCTCCAATCACTGCATGTGGCCTGTCCTTGGCCCATAGCACTCTGTTGGGAGGCTCTACGCCACAGCCTGCATCTCAACCCCTATCCGTCAGCCTTCTTTTTTCTGCCGACAGCTGACTCTCTCAGCCCGCTTGGCCTGCCTTCTCTTGGCAGTTGTTCGTTATTACCTCAGCACCACAACTCGCTCTCTGTCGTGGCTCCCTGTGCACAACCCTAGCTCCTTTCCCGGCTGCTACTCACACTAGGCACCAGCTTCCCTGCACTGATGGCGACTGACCACAATTTCGTCGTTTCTCTCAGCAGTTCTCCACGTCCCACGACCACGTGCAACCTCCTCTCTTGTCAGACTGACAGCTACCCATTTGTTGCGGCTGCTTGTCTGTGCTCATCCGTGTACACAACTCACCCACGCGAATGTCCTAGTGCCTGAACGCTTGTTCCAGCGGTTGGTTGTTGCGCTTTACCTGCGCGACTCTCTATCCAACTCGCGACCCTTTTATTTGGCGGTTGTTCCTTGCTAGTAGGCAGTTGGCACATCCTTAACAATTTTCTGCTGCAAACTCCACGAGCCCTCCCTCCTCTACCCGACCAACTCTCCACCCCATCACGTCCACTGGTTGCAACCTGTGACCACACTCGCGGCCTCTTTGTAGTTTGCGACCACTTACCTCATGTTGCCTTCAGCTCGTCTGTTGTCCACTCCTTAATTCCAACATTACGCATTACGGCCACACTTTCATGTTGTCTACACACGGTGGTCACCCCCGTCTACAAATTGTCTCCTCCAGCAGCACGTGCCACTACTATCTCTCTAGTAACACAATCTACCTCTCGGCCTGATACACAGCAACTCATGCCCAATCTGCTGCATACTCCGCCATACGCTGGATGGCTCATACGATGTCCGTACAACAATCATACGATTTCCCTTTTTTTGTCTTTACCTCGGCAGAACCTGCAAAAACTTTAAAAAAAAAATCCACAGATCTTCCTACCAAATTTTGATCTCGCATTCCTGGTTTCCTTAGAGTCTCGGCTCTGTTACCATGTTGATTTTCCAGAACCTAGCACCCGACTGTTAATTCCGAGCAAAACAAATTTACTGAATTAAAGTACAACTAGGTTATCAACAATAAATTCAACAGAAGGGTAAACACCCCGAGAAAAACCCTTGTGGGAAAACCATCTCTGTGTTTGATTTTATTAAATAAAATAATGGGCTCCCATCCTGGGATAATGGCCCATCAGAGGAATTACAATGCAGCAATAGCCTAGCATTACAGCCACACTTCTATGTTGTCTACACATGGTGGTCACCCCCGTCTGCGTGCTGCCTCCTCCAGCAGCCCGTGCCACTGCTATCTCTCTAGTAACACGATCTACCTCTCGGCTTGATACACAACAACTCATGCCCAATCTATTGCATACTCAACCATACGATGTACGGCTCATACGGCGTCCGTACAACAGTCGTACGATTTCCCCTTTTTTTTGTCTTTACCTCGGCAAAACCTACAAAAACTTTTAAAAAAAATCCGCAGATCTTCCTACCAAATCTTGATCTCGCATTCCTGGTTTCCTCAGAGTCTCAGCTCTGATACCATGTTGATTTTCCAGAACCTAGCACCCGACTATTAATTCTGAGCAAAACAAATTTACTGAATTAAAGTACAACTAGGTTATCAACGATAAATTCAACAGAAGCAAAAATCAGAAACCAAACACACATTGCACAAGAGATTTTGGGTAAACACCCCTGAAAAAACCCTTGCGGGAAAACCAATTCTGAGTTTGATTTTATTAAATAAAATCCCGGGCTCCCGTCTTGGGATAATGGCCCATCAGAGGAATTACAATGCAGCAATAGCCTAGCCCACTTGGCTGCTATCTCCTTGATGCCCCTTTGCACACTTCCTCAGCACTACCCACTCAGTCACAAGTACATGAGCAAGACACCCTCTTGCTCCTATGCACTCATTGTGTGCCTCTCACTCTCCTTAGATCTACTTTTATAATCTCCTAATGACTAAAACACTATCTCCAAAGTGATCAACGATCAAGATCTGATCTTGATCTCTTGAGATCAACGACTGTGACTTAATCTCTCGTTGAGATGACTTAAATCACTTGAGTCACTCAACTTTATAAAAGTCACTTGAGTCATTAAATAAAAGCCACTCTAGAGAGTGTTGCTCGGACACTTCCACGTGCCAGGCACCGCCAATGCAGAAGTACATATCCAAGCTACTCCAAAAACTAACACTAGACACCAAAAACATAATCCTAGTAATAAACATAAAGCAATTTGCCTCATATTCTTTGTATAGTTTAGGTCCTATGAGAGCACCTTTAGGGATTTTGGAGAGAAGTCGTTGAACAACTCTACCCATGTCATCCAATAGCCTAGCTTGGAGTAGCATTCGAATTGGATGCCTATCGGTGGGTGGTGAATGCTCCCATGGCAGCAATTTTTTCATGCACTGAGTTATCAGAAGATAAGTATCTTTCTTATGTTTTATGTTGTCTTTATGTGATGAATTATGTGTTTTCAATTCCACTTTTGACAGTTGTTCCACACTTAGTTATAGTTCTGCATAGAACGCCTATTGTCGGGTTTCATATTCTGGGTACTTCACATGATTGTATGGTGACTTGGTTGTCAAAAGTATTAGTACAATTGAAGTACGTTAAGGTACCCCATTTTCCAATAATGAGGCTATTAGCTAAGCATGTGACACTGCCAACCTACCCCACCACCCCCCCGCACCATCTTCCTCTTTGATAGAGATTATGTTGATTCCTATACCACCCTCCTTAAGGAATTGCTCCCTCCCATCTCCCACTTTAGATCACTAGACACCACCACAGCCAAATACGAGATTCTTTCCACAATTCTCGTGGAGGCAGCCCTTGATTCTTACCCCCACTCCACCCGTCAGCATATCCATAATCCCACCCCTGGCTCTTTCCCCATGAACTGTTGGTTCGATGATGAATGTAAATCCCTCCACAAATAGATACAGATCGCCCTCATTCATGACCCATCTTCCTCCCCCCACATCTGCAAAACATATCGTCAACTCCTTCACCGTAAAAAGTGATTGTTTCTCTCTTGGAGGAGACAGGAACTCTGAGGCATTTCCCCACTCCCTAAAGCCTTCTAGCGTACCCTTTTTCCCAGACACCAAGCCGCCCCACCTGACCTTGACCCCCAATCCATGTTCTCCCATACCACCTCCCTTTATGATATTCCCAGACAACCTTCCACCCACATCTCCTCCTTCCCCTCCTCTTGCCACCTCTTTTCTGAGCGGGATATTAGGAGAGCAACCAAAGCTATGAGTACCAATAGAGCAGTAGATGAGGAAGGGCTTCAGGCCAAGTTCCTTAAGCAGGGCGTCCGGTCTCTTGACTCTTATATTGTTGATTTATTTAACCAGGTGGTATGTTCAGGATTCCCCCCCTCCTGCATACGACACATTATACATCCAATCCATAGATCAGGGAGTAGTTCCGATCCAAATAATTACCAGACTATCATGGTGGGTCACACATTCTCCAAGCTTTCTGCCACAGTTTTACACCAGTGGCTCTCTGATGAGCTAGAGAGACATCATCTTAGGGCTAGAGGGCAAGTTGGTTTCCGCCCAGGCTACCAGACGACTGATCACATATGCACACTCCGAGCCATTATTGAGGAGGCCCGTAATCGCTCTTCGAAGGTCTACACTTGCTTTGTAGACTTCCAGAAAGCGTTTGACACTGTTCCAAGAGAGGCATTGTTTCAGAGGCTCCGTGGCATTGGTATACCAGAGACTCTTCTAGTGGCTATTATGAGGTTGTATGAGTCAGTCACAGGTCGACTCAGGATGGCACATGGCCTTTCATACTTCATTCAGAGTACCATCGAGGTAAAACAGGGGTGCCCTCTCTCACCGACACTCTTCGGGATTTATATTGATGAGCTTGAGTCCTACCTCCATGAGCATAATATCTAGGAGGAGGATGGCCTCCACTCCCGAGGGCCTGTAGAGACAGATCGATGCACTGGCTAGTTTTTGTGATCCTACCTCCATGAGCATAATATCTAGGAGGAGGATGGCCTCCACTCCCGAGGGCCTGTAGAGACAGATCGATGCACTAGCTAGTTTTTGTGACCTTCGACAGTCGACGGTCAACTTGGGTAAAACCAAGGTTTTGATCTTCAATGCATCGAAGAGGTCCCTTACAGACTTACATTTCCATTAAAAGGGGGTAGAGATTGAGACCACCACAACATACACTTATCCGGGAGTACAATTCACAGGGCCCCGTTTCAGCATGTGGCAGGCCCTTCTGCCTAGAGATCAGTAAAGGGTACGGTTCCTTGGCCCTCATCGAGAAACAATGCTTCTTGGGTCAGTTTCAAGACATCTCGTCCAAACTCTACCGCATGGAGGCAATTATCAAACCTACAGTTCTTTGTGGCTCTGAGATCTGGGGGCCGAGCTTGTTACAGATACACTGGGCCAAGTTGGAGGGGGTCCAAACCCTACTTCTCAGGCATATTATCCGCTGCAAGCGGACGGTTCCGCAACCCATTATTCAAGCAGAGTTTGGTGTCCATCAATTCCGCCTTGAGGTCATTTTTCGCCTAGTCTCTTTCCTTCGTAGAGTTAGATCTTTCAGTGACTCTACCATCGAGGGAGAGTGGTGTCCCTACTTAGCTCTTTGCTCCTCGGAGGCTCTTGCTTTGTTAGATTTTGGTAGCTCGAAGGTACTTCTGCATTGCCAGCACTCAGCATGTAGAAGAGATCAAGCATATTTCTCTCTTAAGTGACTTTATAAAATGATTTTATAAAGTCAAGTTGAGCCTTTTATTATTTAATGGGTAAAAGTGACTCAATGGCTTTTAGGTCACTTAAGTGATTTAAGTGAACTTAACGGACAATTGAGTTGTGATCATTGATCTCAAGAGGGTAAGATCTAATCTTGATCGTTCATCTCTTTGGAAGACCAAGGGTTAGGGGAGTTACTCATTAATGAGTAATAAAAGGAGCTTGAGAGAGAAGAGGGGGCGCACACTTTGAGGAGAGCTTGGAGAGGAATGTGAAGAGTCACTCATATTTTGAGAGAGACCAAGAGAGTTTGAGCTAGAGGAAAGAGAGCAACAACATGAGGGGATTGGCACGCATCCCAAGGAGGGGATAGGCACGCATCCCAAGGAGGGGATAGGCACGCATCCCAGGAGGATTTTCAACATTTAATATAGCCCTGTACCGTACAGCAGCTGAAGGTGGGTCGTACAACATTTATTGTTGTATGTACAGTTGAGTTAAGGCAAGATAATCGAGGCAACCATTTATGTTATTGTTTGGCACAATTTCCAAGGTGTTCTATTGGGTGGAATTTGTACAGCTGAGGATTGTTCTGTACAATCAAATCTAGGCACAAATTTGGAGGGTCGTACTATTGTATTTCTATTGTACATGACCATACAGTTGCGCAGAAATCAAGGCAGCAAGTTTGGGCAGGAAAATTGAGGTGTTTTGTGCAAATTTAGAGAGATAAGTTGTTGTGTATTTAATGTTGATTTTGTTGTTGTAAACTCAGAATTTTCCAAAGAGCTCAATAAGAAGAATATCTCCAAGACTAGTTTTCCCCTTGTGTGTTGTTCCAGGGGCATTGCCCAGAAATTCCTTGTGTCAAATGTGATGATTTTGTCTACTGTTCATTGTTATTTCCGCTGCTATATTTTTAGATTGCTTAGTCACTTGTATTTCTGAGTAAATTGCATCAATGTTTGAGATCAGTTTTTCAACATGGTATCAGAGCAGGAGCTCTGAGGTTCAGCAGACAAGATATTTGGCACTTGATTTGCAGTAGTGAGTGCATAGGGGTTTTTCTAGGAAGGAGGGAAGGAGGAAAGTCACTTGGTGAGAGACCAAGGCGAGGATCTTTGATGAGATGCCGATATCAAAAGACTCTTGGTGAGATTCCAAGAGCAAGGGACCTTCGGTGAGATGCCAAGGTTGAGATCTTTGGTGAGATGCCAAGATTAGGATCTTTGGTGAGATGGCAAGATCAAGACTTGGATCAAGAAGGACTTTGATTCAAGGAGGTCTCAGATAGGTGGAGAAGGACTTACATCTAGAGATCATGCAGGCCAAGCATGATCTCAGGATGGCTTCAGAGGGAGTTCGGAGCTGTGTTCCAGAGGGAGTTTGGAGCTGTGTTCCAGAGGGAGTCTGGAGTTTGGATCAATGTCGATGAGAGAGCAGGAGGCTCATCTCAGCAGCCCCATGAGGTTTGAGATGACACTGACGGAGGAGGAGCACAGGGATCTTGATCAGAGTTCAGTGCAAGTAGCTAGAGATGCTTCAAGTTCAGAGGGAGTATAGGCTTCCAGTGTAGAGGGAGCGACTACAGCAGCAGAGGACATGATGGGGTTAGAGACAGATCTAGGTGGAGGCTCCAGAAGTACCTCCCTCGCTAAGAGGGAGTGTTAGATTTTGGTAGCTCAGAGGTATTTCTACATTGTCAGCGCTAAGCATGTAGAAGAGATCGAGCATATTTCTCTCCTAAGTGACTTTATAAAGTGATTTTATAAAGTCAAGTTGAGCCTTTTATTATTAATGGTTAAAAGTGACTTCAGGACTTTTGGGTCACTTAAGTTATTTAAGTGAACTCAACGGACAATTAAGTCGTGACCATTGATCTCAAGAGGGAAAGATCTAATCTTGATCGTTCATCTTTTTGGAAGATCTAAGATGTCCTTCTATCTAGAGCACTTTTTGGAGTTGCGAGATGGCATCGTAGTCAGCCCCTCTTACACACACAGACATTGGATGCATGCACCCCGGATTCCTTTGGGTCAACTCCAGGTCGGATCATTGGCTCTAGATTGAGACAGACAACCATATGCCACAGTCCGATAAGATCTACCAAATGTGCCACTTACAGGAGCTGGAGACAGAGATGCACCTCATCTTTAGGTGTCCTATATATTATGAGATCAAAGGACATTACCATTGCCTATATAGGAACTCAGGGGGCTCACTCTCTACTTTCTTCAGGTACCAGGACCAGAGATGCTTAGCCATCTTCATCAAGGAGATATTTTGCCACAGATCACGGTTCCTACATGCCACGCCCCACCTTGGGATGACCGGGATGATCACCTCATACTTTCATGCTGACCCATCATACTGGAGAAACAAGCGAAGGGTCGAGTCCCAAACTACACTAGACAGTAGACTGGTGAGACCTCGTGTCTCTCCTCAATCTCTCCCTCGAGGAGATAGATCATCATCTTCGGGACCAATTCGGAAGTGTCATATGGCACATCAGTCCACACATTCTCAGAGAGTTAGAGGGATTGGCTCCAGACAACTCTAGAGCAGGGCACATCTCGTCGATCGAACCATCTCCCAGTTTCAGACGAGCTACCAGAGTTCTATTTGGAGTTTCTTTCCTTCGGCCTCGGATGCTAGGAGTATCCCCCGCTCCTACATCCCCCCAGGATCATACAGTCGGACCTCTTGATAGTCCCTGAGGACTCTGACAGTGAGACAGTGCCCAGTTCGCCCCCTTCACCCTCGACCATCCAAACTAGGAGACCTTGACAACCTCTTTTTCACTCTCTCACTCTCTCTCTCTCTTATCATAGTTATATACTTTCGGAGACTACTCGACTTTAGATTTCTTTCTTTATGTTTTATGTTATTTTCGGCATTTTCTGCATTATCTAGGAGTTGTGATTGTACTCCCACACTGTACTCATACTTGATGTAGCTCTCAGTCCCATTGACCTACTTTTTTGGTCATTTGTTGGAAAAACCACCTCTAACAAATAGCTAGCCTCTAAAACCCAAGGAGGATGAACCCCTAGCACCTACAGCAACGAGGCTCCATGTGTCTAAACCTATGTTGCAATAAAATCCACACCATCACCACCCTCGGGCATTTATACACCCAAAAAACTAAGTCACCTAGTTCATGTTCCACGAACATGATGTTGAAAAAAAATCATTAGTGCAAACGACCTGATAAAATTTGGCATTAAGTTTGAGGAAATATATAATCCTAAATATGTTGTTTTGGACATTCAAGAGTCTCGTATATTTTTTTATGGCCTCATAGCTAAGATTTAAAATCCTCTATATGAATGCATGGTTGTCAATAAAAAACCCAAAAATATATGTGTAGCATGCATGCACACCTAATACTAAAAGACAAGTTATAATTCCTTATACAAAATTGTTAAAATTAATGCAGTTGCAAGAGCCATTCTCTAGGAGGATGGCAAAGACCCTAGTTGTGATCTAGGGCCCCCAGTACACTCCTGGGGTTCTTAGTCTGGGACCAAGTAGTTAAAGCCATGGCAAAAGACCCTAGTTGGGCCCCCAATGTATTTATGGTGTTATTGGTCAAGGACCAAGCAATTTGATGATACAAGTCCCTAGATGTGTTCTAGGGCCCCTGTATGTGTTCCAGGGAATCCTTGTTTAGGACTTGGATTGATCCTTGGTTGTGTACCTTGGTGGTTCAGCCCCTAGATATATTCTAGGGCCCCAAATGTGTTCTGGGGTATCCTGGTCTGGGACCAGGCAGTTTTTTGGTTTAAGTACCAAGCCGAGATGATGTGTGACTTTCTTCTCTCCTCAGATGGTCCATGTGACCTGGGAGCAGTCAAGAAGAAAGGCATGATCACGTCATTAGCCTTCCACATATGCTAGGATGATAAAAGCTTATAAGTTATATCATGGGACTCATGTGGACAAAATGCCATTAAAGAAGGACTTGACCTTTTGACTTTGTCTTATTGTTTATTGATAAAAACCTTTGCTTGAGTTATTACCCTCCTAAGTTTATGTTTATGTGTTGGTTCGAATTTCTATTTTGGATCCTATTTCTTCCTAAAGAAAGTTGGCCGCCATGTTCATGAAACCCTCCTCTTCGATTTAATTATCTTGTTGACTTGGTCTATTGGTCTTACCACTTGACGTTTTAGTTGATTTGTTATTTGAAGGGTTAACCTAACCCTAAATCTATGTCAAAGTGGACTCTAAATGCTTAATGTGTTAACCCTATCTTATCTACCTAGAACTATATAAAGGAGTGGCCTCTCCCTCACTTGATACACTTGATGCATGCGATCTACCTTCTCCAAGCCGAGTTTGAGACGGAGTTGTTGCAGCTTTTCTGGACAGGTTTACAAGGGTCTTCTCAGCTCCCCTCTTGTGTGTTCTTGGTCTGCACCAGCTGTCGTGGGTTTATCCCTATCAGCCATGACTGATTATGCTTGCCGCTGACCTGTAGGTGTCCATCCCTGCCATCCGTTAAGGTTTCTTGTATGCTGTTGGTGTTCTGGTGCCACCTTGCTGGTTTGATTGTGACGCCTTGCTGTCTTTATGGTCTGATGGTGCCGCCTTGATATTTTTACTGGTGCCGCCCTTGTGTCTTGCTGTGCCACCTTATCTTGTCTGTCCGCAGCCTTAGTATTCTTACCTTGTGACTGGATCGTTCGGGTTGTTTTGGACTGCTGGTATTTTGTCTCTGTTAAAGTAGAATTCTGTGTTCTTGGGCTGAAAGTGTTGAATCAGCCTAAGGCTGATTGTGGGTTCTTTTTCCAGCCCTAGGTTGGACAGTGATATTTTGTTTTCAGCCCTATTGCTTGACAGTGGCTTGGACTGTAGCTTTTCAGCTTGTTGAGTTTGTTTTTTGGTTTCCTATCCTAAGAGTTCTTCTTGGCATTGTCCCTATGATCATGATGAGATCTACCCTAAGGGTTTGATCCATGATCTACTAAGCTTTTTCTGAGCATACATTGGAGGAAGGTAACAGCAGTAAATCAGGTACCTTTGTTCTTTGTTACAGCTAAGGTAATACTCAGATCTATGTTATGTATGTTACTCATTTAGGCTATTAGATTATGCATCAGAAATTTTAATGTTTTGCTGATCCTAAATTACAGTAGCAAATGATTTGAAATTTATAAAATATTTCTGTTTCTAGCTAGCCTACTGTTTTGCCCTTAAATTCTAACAGAAATAAGTTGAGAGCCTTGGGCAAGGGCAATGAATATGACCACATAACAGTCAATGATCGTACCAAATTATAAGGACTGAAAATGGTGGTACCATGTAAATAGACCGAAAATCCCAAGCCCCGGGATCATAAAAATTCACAATGATTGCACCAAGTAAATGGGATAAATTTCTCAAGTCACGGTAGTATAGCAAAGGAACACAGTAAAGTGGGCTTAATCTCTAAGTTTCTCATCATACAATGATTCATGGCCCTTCAATCTTGAGTCTTTGAATTCAATAAACAGTTAAAACATAAAAGCCCCAGAGTTCCCTCTCCAAGGGATGAAAGCTTATTAGAAATATGCAAGGTTGCATTGCATCTAAAGGTATCCAAACGCCTTGATGTTCTGATACATAACCATGTGCCATCAGCCACACTTACATATGCCATGATGTTTACAGTGAGAGGAGTTGAAT
>ML782741.1:595515-611782 GCA_009831015.1 Picea engelmannii | reverse complement strand
GCCTTGGGGGCGCACATCCCAGGCCTCTCCAGGGTTCCATCTTTGAGAGAAACCTGCAAGAATGCCTTGGAGAGTATTGCAGAGCTCATTTTGGCTGTGACTTGGAATCTCTCCTCCAGAATGTAGGTGAGGCGAAAGAATGGACTGGTGTACACATTCTATATCCATCCTCTGGGGTATTAGGGGCCGGATATTAGGTGGGATTGTTTCACACGTTGGGATGGTGGGTGGGTGTGTGGGGACTACTTGCATTTTATATATATATCATTGTTTGGTGTGTCTACTCTTTGGTCAAATTGATCCGGATTGGTATGGATGTAAGTTAGGTGAAATGGGTGTGTTGTGATGCGAAAAGTTTGGTGCCTCGTATTTGAATGGCATGGACGAAGTGTATTTGATTTCGTGTTATGTTTTATGGTTTGTGTTTAATTTGCTAGTTTTTTTATAATGTTGGTTAAATTTGTATTTGAGTGGAAATTATGAGGTGGGAGGAGTATTTATGATATTGGAGGAAACAAGTTGGTTTATTATGTTTGGGGTTTGGAAATATTTCAAATAATTTTGTCGAGGTCTATTAGTTATGGATGGTTCTATGTATTGCGAAGGAGACAGGGCTTAAACAACTAATGGTATTAGAGGATTTGATGTTGGTCGTAAGAGCCATGGTAACCCAGAGAGATCTAAGGAGCAATGTCTTAAGTTCCCTTGTCTCAAGGATTAAACAATTGGCCTCCAGTTTGACAAGGTCTCATTCTTCCATATAAAGCAGCAGCTCAATTGCAATGATGACCATTGGACTAAGGTGGCTTCACACCTTAGCATAGGAATGTCAATTAAAAATGGGGTGTGCAATATTAACCTCGGACCTTAATGAATCTCAAGACTTGATACCAATCCATTGCAAATTAATGCAAGACCAATACATGACACGTCAAGGGAGAAATGGCAGGTGGCCATCGTCATTCACACATATGAAGGGTCTGGAGATGTGCAGGAGTATTCAATGTCGCTTGTGTGAGTTTGTGTTGAAATGTGGGATTTTCTTGGCAATGAGGATGCGTTGCAGCAATTGTTCCTTGTCGGAGAAGGACACATCTCAGCATTGGTGGCTCTAGTGTGAAATTTATAGAAGGGAGGTGGACCGGGTCTTAAGGTGGCAAGGTGGTTTCAGGTGTGGGTTATGCGGTTTCAATGGCAATCAAGGGAGTTCGAGGGTGGCACGATTGGGACAAGTGGCAATTTCAATGCCAGCACTTTCTTTGGAGCAATCCAAGAAACCTCGGGTTATCTGGTTGATTTTCCCTATTATTGTTTCGTTTGAAGTTTATGTCTTATTTTATCAAGATAATCCTATGTTTCTGTTTTTCAAAAGATTGGAATTGGAATTAGTCGTCTGGGGTTAAGATTGGAATTGGAATTAGTCATCTGGGGTTAAGATTGGAATTGGAATTAGTTGTCTGGGAGTTGTTTGGTATGGTTCCATTAGTAGCTTTGTGAAGAGTTTCTTTGAGGCAAAAATGGATAGTTTGGAGTGGAGGGAAGCTCAAAAGATTCTTCAGAGGCATGAAGAAGCTAACCAAGCGAACAATAATGTTCTCCTCAACATCTCCACAAAAATTTATGAGTTGGAACAAGCAATTGCAAGTAATGCAACCAATTTCATGAGTCTTCTCCATATGCAGATGTAGCGAATTGACTCACTAGAGGTCAAATGCTAGCAACGACAGTCCATGGTTCTTCCTCGATGTATGGATTAGTTCTCTCATGCCTCTAATAATCATGATTTTGTGAACTCATTTCAGCAAAATTGCAAGGATGATGAGACAATGAGTCAGCTCCATGACCCTATGGAAGTGGAAGAGATAGGTTCCCTTCACTTTGTCAAGGGACATGAAGCTCAAGACGGTGTTCCTCCCTAATTGGTTATGTTTTTCAAAGTTGTAATTTTTTGGTGTCAATTTGTCAAGGAAGCTACTCGTCGAAATACATGGAATGCTAGTTTAGAGAAAGTCATAGGGTCTATGTTAATGTTATTAGAATTATATACAAAAATAAATCAAACTAGGAAATTTTGCATGTAATTACTACCAATTTTGGAGTGGCCCTTTTTTAAATGAATATATATTTATGTCTCTGTTAAAAAAACACACACATATATATAACTTACTAATTTATCTAAACTAGATATATTTGTTATTTGACTCATTGTAAAAGTACAAACTTAAAACCAACACACATTGTTGAATTGCAAGTTGTTGAATTGAGTATTATAAGTAAGGAAAAGGGACAATAAGGATTTTAGAGTGCACTGGTTTGAAAATGGAGGCACTGGTTTTGGAGGGCGCTTCAGCCCTTCGAATATGAACATGGAGGCACTGGATTGGTGGGCGCTTCAGCCCTCTGTCTAACTGGAGTGCACCTTGGAGGGACTGTCATGGTCGGGTCCAGACATTTGTTTTTGGTCAGGATAGACAGTATTTTTCTCTCTGCCATTGTCCACCGAGTACATCCTTTTCTAGCTTCTCACACGACATCCAATACTACTTGGTAACCCTTTCTACTCTCTGTCTTCGTATTAGCCCCGACCCTTTTCTTGGATCTGGCAGGGTCCCTCCTGTTTCTATCAGGATTTCCTGTCACTACTTCCTCTGCAGACAACAAACTTTACTCTCGGGGAAGCTACAATCACTCACATGGAGACATTGAACACGGACTCCACCGAGGGGAAGAACGGGGACCCATGGGACCATCCGGACATCATTGCCTCTATAGACGAGATGATCTGTAACCATTACCGGAAAACTAATTGCACATCGAACTCCGGGATTCCCACTCTTGACACTCCTCTCCACACATCTGTCTCGGGAGACACCTTACCGAAGTCGATATCTAAGGTAGACCCACTATATCCTTGCCAACTCAATAGGAGATGTGGGAACTTCCAACAGTCCAGCATCCCGATTGGCCGACCCCTACATAATTCCAACATCAAAAAGCCTATGAGGGTATGGAAACCAAAAAATTCACACCCTAAACTTGTCCTGGGAATGGATGTAGGACTTTCTGATGCCTGCAACTTGGCTCTCTATGCCCTGGTTGGTAGGTTAGCCTACAAGGATAAATGCAACCTACGCTTGGACGATTGGATTACAGCCTCCTGGAAGCCTCTTCTAGGATATCTTCCCAAGATACTTTATCTCCAACATGGATGGATTGGCTTCATTTTCCAGACACCTGAGGATACTGACCGCGTTCTAGATAAGTTCTGGGTTGTTGGTGGTGGAAGTCTCATGCTTAAGAGATGGAGGCTCTGCTTTAATCCTTCCACTGAACACTTCTCCTACAGGCACCTCTAGGTCCTTCTACCAGGCCTTCCACTACAACTCTGGAACCATCAGGCCCTCGTGCTCATCGGTACATCTTTAGGCCGTTTTTTAAAAGTGGACACACACTCTCTTGCTTCAACAGATAGAAGAATGGCTAAGATCTTAGTTGAAATGGATATCCACGCAGGACTCCCGAAAATCTTGAACATTGATTGGAGAGGCCTTCATTTTTCTCAACGACTCGACTACCTGAGGATCCCATTCAGATGCTCGTTTTGTCAAAAAACTGGCCACCTGAGAAGGGATTGCTCTAAGTCCCCCCCCCCCATCGAACCAGAGACGGACCCGTTGGAGGAGGTTGGCTTCGATGGATACGATATACATCCTGGAACTTTTGGAGAGGAGTCTCCACTTCACTCGCGAGCCTTGAGCCCTACATCACAAGACGACACACTGGTGAGTAAGATCAAGTTTTTTTGTCCCTCGCTTTACAACACTCTCTCCGCCTGGGAGAGACTCACTATTAATACGCAGGCACCTACCTCTCTGCAATCGGATCCCCTTGGTGACCCCTCAGACACCCCACCTTCTCCCCTCATCCCAGCTACTCTAGACGCTCTGGCACCCCCAAATCCACCATCAAAGCCTCTTAGGCTTGTCCCAAGGTAGCTAGTCCACTCTCCACCCCCCTCGAATAGCCCCTTCCCCCTCNCTAGTTCACAGACTCCTGATGACTATGCTCTCCCAGAGCGTGATCCCACCCCTCCCCCTGGCTACTCCGAACAACCACTTTCTGCACAGGATCTGGACCAACTGCTCATTACCACTACACCTGCATCCCCTCTTCCCTTTGACTCCCTCCCCATTCCGTTGTACCACGACAAAATGCTCATCCCACCCTCGTCCATCATTGGAAACACACCTTTGACCTCAGGAGTGAAAGAGCAACCTGTGTCAGCTCCCTCTTGGTCCAGAGAACTGGGTGCTGAGCTATCGCCACTCAAAACCCGCAGTGCACGGAAAAAGGCAACCGCAGAGGCTTCAAGCTCAGCCTCTCAAACCATTGATCAAACTACAAGGGCACTTAGAGGATTAAAAGCCCAAGCACGAGCCAAATCATGATTCTTATCTCCCTCGATATTAGAGGGGTTGGAGGACTCCTGAAACTTGCCTCCATGAGACAACTCCTTGACAAGATCCGACCGATGGTTATTTTTCTACAAGAAATGCTGGTGGATGCTGAAACAGCTAGGAATTTTGTATTCTCTCTTCGACCTGATTGGATGGTATGTGTGGCTAGCTCAATTGGAAACACAGGTGGACTCCTGGCGGCCTGGGATCCTAATTTCTTTGATTTTACCCCAGTGCTTAGTCCTGGTGGGATTCTATTAGCGGGTACCTGTTTGGAACTTAACACCTCCCTGACCCTGCTCAACACATATGGCCCTTGCCTGGACCGCATAATTTTTTGGGAGAAGCTTGACTGCTTAGGCCTCCTGGCTATAAAAGACCTCATCATAGTGGGTGATCTGAATCTGACGCTCAGTTCCAAGGAGATTTGGGGAGACAAGGCTAAGATGGACCCACTAGCGACTTTCTTCAAATCTCTCTTCACAAAAAATGCTCTAATGGATCTGGAACCGACAGAACTGCTGCCTACTTGGCGTAATGGGAGATCGGGCTCCTCCTGTATAGAAAAACGTCTCGACCGATTCTTGATTTTCGAAGAGCTTCTTACACCAACTCGCATGACCCGGGCCTGGACCGATCTACCTTAACTTCTGATCATGTTCCCATCTGCCTATAGATTGGAAAAGGGAACCGGGGGACAAGTTATCCCTTCAAATTCAACCCGTCCTGGCTACTAGAGCCTGCCTTTGATCAAATCGTTCGATCGGTCTGGTCCGACTCATCCCACACGCTACCTGGAGACGCACAGGGTAATTTGGTGAGGAAACTCAACTGCCTGAAGGAAAATTCGATCATCTGGCTCAAGAGGAAAAAAGCCCAAGACTCAACCAAGTTGAACAGACTTGAACAACAAATATCTTTTTTACTCGGACAGAAGGCTCGGGCCGACCAACAATCCGACTTCGAAGCCAAATTGCATCTTTTAGAGGCTGACCGATCGCTTATTCTCCGGGAAGAAGAGGACAGATGGCGCCTGAAAAGCAGAGCACTTTGGCTCTCTAGTGGAGACAACAACACTCGCTTTTTCCATCGCTATGCCAGCCACCGCAGGAACAAAAAACTCATTTGGGATTTAGAGGAAGATGATGGGAGCATTTTACACAAGACTGAATACATTAAGCAAGCGGCTCACAACCACTTCAAGTCCTTTTACCAAGCAGATCTGGACATCAATCTACAGGATCAGATTGAAACTGCCCAACTTTTCCCACAGATGGTCACAAACGAGGAAGCGAGAGCACTGGACGCCCCCTACACAAAAGAAGAAATCCTCGAGGTGTTAAAAGGCTTTACTAAAGAAAAAAGTCTCGGTCCCGATGGTTGGACAGTGGAACTTTACCTCCACTATTTCGATTTAATGGGACAAGATCTGTTGGATGCTATTGAGGATTCGAGGAACAGAGGGAAGGTCAACAAGCAAATAAACAATACTTTTATCGTCCTGATTCCAAAACGAAATCACCCCCGACAGTTCTCGGACTACCGCCCTATCTCGCTTTGTAATCTTAGCTACAAGATTATAACAAAGATCATTGCAAAAAGAATCTGCCCTATTCTCTCTTGGGCACTAGCAGAGGAACAACTTGGATTTCTCAAGGGAAGACAAATCTTAGATGCAATTGGTACAGCACAGGAGTGCTTACACAACATTAAGACAAAAAACCTACCAGCCATCCTCCTAAAACTGGACCTCAAAAAGGCCTTTGACTGTATAAACTGGAATTTCCTACACTTCATCCTTCTTCAGTGTGGATTTGGGGCTGTCATTACAAATTGGATGATGGGCTACATAACCACAACCAACTTGGTTGTTTTGATCAATGGCGAGGCTACCAAAGTCTTCCATAGCGAAAGAGGGCTTCGTCAGGGATGTCCCCTCTCACCCCTCCTTTTCATACCGGTCTTAGAAAGTCTTAGTATCTTGTTAAAGAGAAGTCAATTAGCTGGCAAACTTACGGGGATCAGAGCTTCTAGACTGACTCAGATACTGCATCTACTCTTCATAGATGACGTGATTATCATGACATTGGCCTCCATGTCTGAATGGACAAAAATTTTTAATGTGCTTAACACTTTCTGCTCGGTTTCAGGTCTTAAGATCAATTATCAGAAGTCAACCTTCTTGGCCTCAGGCGCGAGGGACATTTTCCCGACGGATCTAAAGACTCTTTTCAGCATTGTTTTTCGAGAGCTGGCGGATGGTTTCAGTTACCTTGGATACTATATCAAACCCACAAGCTACAAAGCAAAGGACTGGAGATGGTTAACCGAAAAGTTCGAGCACAGAATCCTCCACTAGTGTAATAGATGTTTAACACTGGGTGGCAGATACATATTAATCAAGGCAATTTTGGAAAGCCTTATGGTTTATTGGATGGCTCTGGCACACATCCCTCTATCTGTGATAAAGAATCTCCGCCAGTTGATTTTTGCCTTTCTCTGGAATGGCAACAAGCAAAATAGAGGCTTCCATCTCTGTGGGTGGGAGATCCTTTCAAAGCCAAAAGCACTGGGAGGCTAGGGTTTGAGGAATTTGTACCTCTTCTACAAAGCTCTCTCAGCGAATACGCTTTGGCGAATCCTGATGGCACCAGGCATTTGGAGAAAACTTATAAAAGATAAATACATCTCCCACCAGCCGGTCCACTCCTGGCTCAGATCAGCTACAACTTCCCCTTGGGGGGGCTCACAAACATGGAAACACCTTCTGAAGTCGCTCCCGATCCTCCTACACTGGATTGTGTGGTTGCCCGGCTCTGGATCTACTATATAAATTGGCAGGGACGTTATCCTTGGCATGGGCAAAAAGGCCCTGCTATCTTCTAGACTGTTGGATCGCTTGCACAGTTTAGGTTTCCATTTCCTGTTTCATTTAAAATCCCCACACAGCTGCAACTTACTTGGAGAATCCTGGGTCACTAGCTCCTCGCTAGATCTAGACAGAGAGTACACAGATGAATGGAACAACTACACACAGAATCTCATTGAAGCTGGCATCCGTCTACAGGAGCAATCAGACACCCTCATCTGGATGGGAGGCGATAAATCAAGAATTATATCAGTTAAAAACATCTACAACGCGTTGGTAGAAGCGATCTGGAACACTCGCGATCTGTCTTGGCACACACGACTGTGGACTTGGAATTGCCCCTTGAAACTTAAATTATTCACCTGGCTATTGACGGAGAACAAAATCCTTGTTTGGGATATCCTCCAAAGCCGTGGCTGGTCAGGTACCAATCGCTGCATTATGTGCAAGAAGGACAGTGAAACCTCTCTTCACCTCTTTGTGAACTGCACTTTTACCCGAGAAGTTTGGCAACAAGTCACAACTACACTAAAAATTTCCGAACAGTGGATTGGTCCCTCGGCGAATTCTTGCTTTAGCTCTTGGTGCTCTAGACACCAGATCTACCCCACGCTACCAACCACCTTTTGCTGGAACATATGGTTGGTGAGAAATGCTTCCATTTTTGAAGATAAGCCCCCCTCGATTCACTTGGTGACCAATTTCATTCTTACCACAATAGACCATCCTACCACTCCTACAACAGCTCAGCCAAACCGCATATCTACTACTACTCTTCCTTATGACAAAGCCATCGCCTGGTTTGACGGAGCTGCACAACTAGATGGAACTCTTTGTGGGGCGGGGGGTCACATCCTCATAAACTCTCACACTTCTTACAGATGGACTCTCAACGACAGACAAGGCACTAACACCAGGGCCGAACTTATGGGGGCGTGGGCATCCCTTATCCTGGCTCAAAGGCTGAACATCGAAGTGTTGCTACTTCTGGGAGACTCAAAAGTCATTATTGAATGGATTAATGGCAAGGCTAACCTCCGATCAACAACACTGGAATGCTGGAAAGAGAGAACAATTGAAGCTACAAGACTTATCAAGAGCCTCTCTGCCTCACACATCTACAGAGAAGACAATGTTATTGCGGACTTTCTATCAAAACAGGCATTATCCTGGCCCCTCGGTTTCTTAACTTTCTCTCGATGGGAGGATGGCAATGAGGGCCCCCCAATAATGATCAAAATCTGAAGCGAAAGACACTAGATTTCTGGACTTCTTTTTGTAACAGAAAATTAATGATTCCGGCGGTAACTCTGGTCAGATTAACATAGACTGATGTTTTGTCATTATGCGAGCAACAAGCTGCGTTCCATCATAGGTCTCTATTTTGTCAAGATCACTGCTTTGTAAATTTTTATATCCTTCTGAATATAAAAAGGAATTTTCCGGTAAAAAAAAAAGTAAGAAAAAAAAAATGTCTAAAAAAAAAAAAGTGGATATGTAAGAAATTGAATTTTTATTTTTTTTAATAATACAATGCAATGGGATGAAATCAACTCAAGTGTACCCATGCTAGTCAATGAACAACGTATTTAGAATGAAATCAAATGAGTGTGCCCATGATTGAGATAATAGTGAATGAACAATATACTTATTTTCCAAATATATACTTAAAAATAGAGGATTTAATAACTGTAAATTTTTTTATTTTGGAATATCATTTAAAATAATTTATTATCCATATATTAAAGTGTATTTTGTTTCCAAATTGTATTAATTAGAAAGACAATCTCTAATATCATCATTAAATGTATTATCAATTTTTATTTATTAAAGTGTATATTAAATTTTAGAAAAATTTACAAAATTATTTTACACCCTATAATGAATATAGTAATACTTAACTTCAATAAAATACAAATATATAAATACAAGTTATATATGGATAACGCTGGAGGTACAAGGTAGTTTGGTTGATATGTAAATACAAGTTATATGTGAATAAAGATGGTGGTTTTGGAAAATCAGTTAATAGGGTTTCTACAAAACTTATCACTAAATATATCTTCGATATAATTATTTTACATTTAACTTTATCCATAAAATCCATAAAATCTATTGGTAAATAATTCCTAAATTTATTTAAAAATAATTCCATTAAATTAATAACATTGTACATTCACTAAATAATATGAAAATTTGTGTTCCTCTTATTAAGAACGGTATGCATGCAGTAACTATTAACATGGTTCATTCAAACTTTTCGTTATTTTTTTTCCATAAATTAAGTATATTAAAGATTGTCCACTTGTTTACTTAAACAAGTGCAAACTGATTGTCCACTTGTTTACTAAAACAAGTGCAAACTTAACTTGTTTCAATTAACAAGTGCAAATCTGAGATAATTTTTAACGGAAATGTTGTGTTTTGAGTTTATATTAAATTGAATAATAAATATTTTTTAAAGTTAAATATATTAATTTTTTAAATGTTAAAATGCAATTTTATTATTTTATATATATATATATTTCAATTAATTTTTTAAATATTAAAATGTAATTTTATTATCTTATTAATATATATATGATTATTGTAATGACATATTATATATATAGCTGCCCATGTGTTCATAGGGCCGTTTGTTCTCTCCACGTGTTCGTTCATTTTCTCACATTTCATTGATTTTATACATAGCCAACGAATTGCTCATATCACTTTCGCGGAGTCCAATGGAGTTGTTTCGACTGGGATGTGGTTATCATTGGACGATGCAAAACTGAATTTCTCCAACAACGCGTCGTTAGGTGATTAAGGGTGTCCCTCTTTAACGAGTTAGGTGAAGTTTTATAGTAATGGGAGGTTGAAATTGAACTAGTTTTAGGCATTTAGGTATCTATTTTCATGTATTTTATGATTTTAATTTTTATTATAAATTATAACGACGGTATAATATTTTATTTTAATATATTTTAGGATTTTAATTTTTATTATAAATTATAACATTTTTGATATTTTAAAATTTTAATATTTATTATAAATATAATCAATTTTTTTAAATAATATTGTAATTTATTAATTCACATTTTAAAATAAAAACACATTCACTGAAAATCTAATTAAAACATTAATCTACATAGTGTATCAAAGGGTTATTCATATATTACAATTACAATGTATGTTGGGTTTGTGAATGGTTGTGGAATGTTAATCATATTAATCTGCATAGTGTACCAAAGGGTTTTATATTGTAATCATGGTTAGACATTTTGCACTATTCTTTTGCATTTTTTTTTGTTATTTTTGGATTGTTTACATAGTTTAGAGATTGAATAGTATTTCCGAGTTTTGTAGAACAATGTAATTCCATTCATTTTGTCTGTGATGGATGATAATACCTATAAACGAAGGTTATAAGTAGTCATTGTAATATTCTTGTATTTTTTTTTAGAACAACGAAGGTTATAAGTAGTCATTGTAATATGAATTTTTTTATTTTTTAGAACAACATATATATAATATATTGAGAAATTTTCTAGTGTTAATTTGTTTTTTTTAATATATATATATATATTAAAATAAAAATAAAATATTAATAATTATAATGATAGTCTTCTCAAAAACACTTGTAGTATCATATTTATATCCATTTGAAGTAAAGAGGTTTTTGAGTATCATTTGTGTATTTTTATTAAATTAATTTTTTTGTTAATATGTAGAGAATCAAACATTAAAGACGATAAATAGATGTTTTGGATATAGGTTATTATTCACATCTAATGTAACTTACTTGCCCTCTAAGTTGAGTCATGTCACTATTTCTTAGGCTACTATTTATCGAATCTGAAAATACTCCATACATATAAAAGAAAACCAAGGGGCTACAGAACCATAAAAAAATACAACAAATCAATATGTTGATTTACATATGTATTTAACATCATACATATAAAAAAATATGAATGCACCCAATAAGCACATAATAAACACACAAAATTCAACTATCATTTACAGAGTGGAATAATCATAATAAAATAACAGAACACTTATTTGTTTATAAATATAACCAACTAAATCCATGTGAAGGATGAATCTCTCAGCCATAGGTATTGTTATTCATTTTCTCTCAACAACAAGCCAACCCTGAGTTGAAGCTATGAGTCCACGACGAGATCCGACCCTCTAGCCATCCACTCTCCATACATGGCAGCCCCAAAACCCAGGTTCTAAACTCTAGCAACAATTCTAATCCACCAAATCTCTTTCACACAACCTGCATAACCCAAGGAATGCACCCCCTTCACTACTCTCGGTCCATCAAGTTGTACCATTCGTTTATCAGGGCTTCCAATGCACTTGGTTGGCAAGGAATCTCTCAATTGGTGTCTTCCAAGAGATCTCAAATACTCTAGGAGTGCTCACAACAACCTTCACAAGGCTCTTGAGTCATTTCTTCAACAGGAAAATGAACTACAAGCTTACAACCCATTTTACAGGAACACATGCCTCTTTCTTAGCATAAAACACACCCAAAAAATGGTTGCCTTCAAACATACCATGGTTGGTGCTCTTCCTAACACTTAGCTCCTCACTTACTGCTAAAAAACTACATGTAAAAACTCTCTACTTTCTCCATAAAAAATTCCTTCTCTTTCCCTTGTTTGCTTGACTTACACTCTTCCCAATGATGATTATACTTCAACCCCATGCTCACAATAAATATGTGATGTGACTCCTCACACCCACCCTCTTACATGAGTTTAGTGATTGGCTTTGAGAACAATGAGTAGAAGGTTATACACAATGATAATAATTTTAGGAATGGTGGGTTCGATTAATACCCATGAATAAATGTCCCTTTGACCCCTCTCTCTTGTGGAATCATATCCCCCCATCATTTTCATCTATTTTGTATCGCATCTAGCGATTACTACTTTTATTAATCATTTCAATGTTCATAGTATACAATTTAGCCCTTGTCCATATTAATTAATACATGCTCTTTGCCCCAAACATAACGACTCACCAGCCTAAATGACATTTATACAATTACATTATAATTTGTGGGGATTAAAATCGGGGATGTTACATCAAAACTATTTTTTTATTCGATATAATTGCATTATCCATCTTAACTAATGAAATTCGACCAACGTGGAGGAACGAGGTCGACGATACCATAGAGAACAGGTGGATGGGGTCGATCTCCCAGATGAGAGTTATTTGCATAAATTGCCCAGAGAGTGCAACATATTGGCAAGGGGGATTAGGAGGTTGATAAAAAGGGGTGACAAGGCATATATGTGACGGTGAGAGGGGATCATAAGTTACAGATTGTAACAAGCTAGAGAAAATGGATATGTGGCCAACTACAAGTGGGTCTATGCAAATAGGTGATGGTTAGAGAGAATCACAGGTGGCAGATTGTAACAAGCTTGAGAGAAGGGACACATGTGACCAACGACACATGACTTTGTAGAGAAGTGATGCAATTTGGCAGATGGTGGTTGGAGAGGGGGTGGGTTGCAAGTGGCTATGGAGAGACTATGAAGGCTTAATTCATGATGTCTTAATTTATCAATAAAATTTATTTAACATTTAAAGTGAATCTAAAAAAAACACACTCTTTACTATATCATAATTCATCAATAAAATTTATTCAATATATTTGTATATTTTATCAATAAAATTAATTTATTTAACCATTAATTAAGAATTACATATTAATTTACTTTAACTAAAAATCACATTTTACATTAATCTACTTCAAATAAGAATATATTTTACAATGACTACTTTATAACTACTATATCTAATCTTTACCCTAACGGTCAAATTATCTTCACATTTATATACCCCTACCCCAACACTCTTTTTATACTTATTTCTTCAACAATTCATGATGATGAGTGGAATATCCACTAAAAACATTAAACATTTCTAAAACTCCTTATACAATTTATTTTTAGAGTTACAAATAACATTATAAAAAACTATAAATATATAAAAATCTATGTACTTTAATATATTTTACATTAGAATACTTTCACTTTTAAAACAATATTAACCCTTGCTAAACATATTTCTTGTATAAAATTACAAATTACAAACATATCTTTTAATATGAAACTACAAATTACAAACATGTAGTTGAAAATCTACATAGTTTAATACATTTTAAATATAAAAAATTTCAACTTTTAAAACAATGTTAATCATTATTAAACCTATCTCTTGAATGAAACTACAAATTAGTTTCAAATTACAAACATGTAGTTGCCACGACCCGACAGAATGGTATGATTTCGATCAATTTATTTATTTAATATTAAAATATTCAATTAAGTCAATACCCCTATATATAATAACCTTTATTGCTACACTATGAACAAAGTAAGTTTGAATCCATATAACATGGAGAATAATTACTCATATATATATATATATATATATATATATATATATATAATAACCTTTATTGTTACTCGAATAAAGTAAGTTCGAATCCATATAACATGGAGAATAATTGATCTTGTTGAAGAGGAGAATCTTTGGTTTTATATATATATATATATATATATATATATATATATATTTGACAAAAACGGTTAATGGATTTTTATTATAGGATAGTAGCGGCGAAGTCACTGAAACGGTTACATCTGAGTTGATTAATGTTCAACTGAACTGTTACAAGGTCAGGAGGCTCTACCCTCCTACTTGAGTATAGTTCTTAGAGCTAGAAAACTATCATAATCTATAGTTTCGCTATATGTGGAGGATTCTATACAAAATGCCTTCATCGCAGTGTTATTTGTAGAGAACTTGCTTGGCCTAAGAATTACTGGCCAAATTTCCTTGGGCCCTCATTCTTGGGAAAATCCCACTCCAGTTGTCGGTCTTTGTTCAACTTTTCCATTTGGGCTTCTAGCTTGCTGACTCGTTCTTTGAATTCCTTCTTTCGGTCTTTGAATTCAGTGCGAATCTGTTCCAGCTCCTCTGGAAACCCGATTTTAGTCGATGTGATGTCGGCTTCTAGCATTTCTAGTCGTCGTCCTGCTTCAATATCTAGGTTCTGAAGGAAATCGTCTTGGTTGTGCAGAAAGTGTTTGAGCCTCTTCAATTCTTCTTCCATCAATTTCAACCTTTCCTCCATTGATGGTTTGCTCCTTGAGTTGGACGCCATTTCCTTTCTTTCTTCTCATGTTTGCCTTCTTCTACGTGGGTGGCTTCCTGCCTTTGTTGTTGTTGTGCCTCTGTGCGGGCGACTTCCTAATATTCGAATACTCAGGGGATGAAATGGCCCTTCCCAGCCTGTTCTTTTATCCTCAATTCCTTCCATATTCGGGCTCCACTTCATGTGAACGATCCAATGCACCCAGTCGATCCGTGTGATCTGGCACAGAGTATGGGTCTCTTATTGGGCCCTTGTCTTTTTCTGAGTTTTCAACGACCGAATGATTGTAATTCCTCTCATGTCTGACACCGGTCTTATCTCTATTTGTTTTGGATTCGCCCCTGTGAACTGTCTGATCCTGTGACGTATCTCTTTGCCAGCTCGCGTCCTTGCATTCTCACTATACTTTTTGGCCCACTGTGGTCCTAGTTGGCTTTCCCCGGGCTTATGGAATTGCCATCCTAGTCGTGGTTCCATTTACTTGGAGTGTTCCAATGCGTGAGAGGGATCCTTTGTTGGCTTCTGCGTATGCTGGTGCATTCAACTTTCGAAGAATATGGAATAGATGATATGTTCTCAGGCTTCCCATAAGTAGTTGGAATTTCTCCACTATGTGTTGGAGTTTTGTGTGCTTGACCGTGTTGCAAATGATCAATGCTTGAATTATGAGTCTAGAGTCCCCTATAATCACCAGATCTTGGATGTTCTGGTTAATAGCTTGATTCAACGCTTGCCAAAGTGCCAATGCTTATGCTCTGTTGTTTGTTTATGTTCCTAGTCCCCAGGCATAGGTAAGTTCTAGATGTCCGTTGGGGCTTACTAGGACCCCTCCTCCACCTGCCACCCCTGAATTTCCTTTGGAGGCCCTGTCAAAGAACAATATATGCTTGTTTCTCTTTCGCTTCCATTCCTCGAAGTCCTCCTCCTCCTTCTGAATTTCTCATGTTTCATGTTTTAACTTGTTGCCTGTTTGTTGCGAGTGATCCCTGATTTTGAAACTTTTAATCCATTGTTCCTCTTCCGGCTCTAGGGGCCCCAAGTTCTTTGCTTTGCAAAAGTAGGGAGCACTTTTGCCAAAGTAGGCCTTTATCTTTGTTGCTACTTGTGCTGGGTTACTTTTGGTCTCCCTGAATAGCATGTTATTCCGCTCTAGCCAAATCTTCCAAAGGATGAATTTTGGGAGTGTTCTCCAGAGAGTGGAGAGATGGCCCTTTTCCATGGCCTGAAAGGGACATTGGTGATCCGTCAGGATTTTTCGAAATGACTTATGGTTGAGTTTTTTAACTTAGCATGCATTAATTGACCATTGGGAAACTTAACGAAAGAGCGAGAAAAGAAATGAATTATACAACCATTAACATAATTTCAGATCTGAAAAACAATGAAAACAACAAACCATAATGCACAGAGGTTGATAACGGAGTTCGGCACAACTTTGCCTACGTCTCCGGGCCTTTTCTCTGTGGGGGAGGCTTCTTTATTTCTATTCAAAAGCTTATTAGTACATCTTTACAATGCCGAATGGCTTCTAGACTGATCTGGTCATGTTCGCCCAGATCTCTAGAATCTTGCACAACTTACGGCACCTGAAACGGATGTCCCGAGCTCTCAGAAATCGTCCGACAGTATCTCCTCCTCAACAGCTTCCCTGCCTCAAACTGGCTTAGACCTGGCTTTGCCTCAGCATCTCTGCTCTCCAAAACCGTCCAAAAGCTTCCAAAAGCTTACCCCTTGGCCTCAAAATGGCCTTGGTTAAATAGTGGGGGAGTT
>ML782741.1:557281-569310 GCA_009831015.1 Picea engelmannii | reverse complement strand
GCCTTGGGGGCGCACATCCCAGGCCTCTCCAGGGTTCCATCTTTGAGAGAAACCTGCAAGAATGCCTTGGAGAGTATTGCAGAGCTCATTTTGGCTGTGACTTGGAATCTCTCCTCCAGAATGTAGGTGAGGCGAAAGAATGGACTGGTGTACACATTCTATATCCATCCTCTGGGGTATTAGGGGCCGGATATTAGGTGGGATTGTTTCACACGTTGGGATGGTGGGTGGGTGTGTGGGGACTACTTGCATTTTATATATATATCATTGTTTGGTGTGTCTACTCTTTGGTCAAATTGATCCGGATTGGTATGGATGTAAGTTAGGTGAAATGGGTGTGTTGTGATGCGAAAAGTTTGGTGCCTCGTATTTGAATGGCATGGACGAAGTGTATTTGATTTCGTGTTATGTTTTATGGTTTGTGTTTAATTTGCTAGTTTTTTTATAATGTTGGTTAAATTTGTATTTGAGTGGAAATTATGAGGTGGGAGGAGTATTTATGATATTGGAGGAAACAAGTTGGTTTATTATGTTTGGGGTTTGGAAATATTTCAAATAATTTTGTCGAGGTCTATTAGTTATGGATGGTTCTATGTATTGCGAAGGAGACAGGGCTTAAACAACTAATGGTATTAGAGGATTTGATGTTGGTCGTAAGAGCCATGGTAACCCAGAGAGATCTAAGGAGCAATGTCTTAAGTTCCCTTGTCTCAAGGATTAAACAATTGGCCTCCAGTTTGACAAGGTCTCATTCTTCCATATAAAGCAGCAGCTCAATTGCAATGATGACCATTGGACTAAGGTGGCTTCACACCTTAGCATAGGAATGTCAATTAAAAATGGGGTGTGCAATATTAACCTCGGACCTTAATGAATCTCAAGACTTGATACCAATCCATTGCAAATTAATGCAAGACCAATACATGACACGTCAAGGGAGAAATGGCAGGTGGCCATCGTCATTCACACATATGAAGGGTCTGGAGATGTGCAGGAGTATTCAATGTCGCTTGTGTGAGTTTGTGTTGAAATGTGGGATTTTCTTGGCAATGAGGATGCGTTGCAGCAATTGTTCCTTGTCGGAGAAGGACACATCTCAGCATTGGTGGCTCTAGTGTGAAATTTATAGAAGGGAGGTGGACCGGGTCTTAAGGTGGCAAGGTGGTTTCAGGTGTGGGTTATGCGGTTTCAATGGCAATCAAGGGAGTTCGAGGGTGGCACGATTGGGACAAGTGGCAATTTCAATGCCAGCACTTTCTTTGGAGCAATCCAAGAAACCTCGGGTTATCTGGTTGATTTTCCCTATTATTGTTTCGTTTGAAGTTTATGTCTTATTTTATCAAGATAATCCTATGTTTCTATTTTTCAAAAAGATTGGAATTGGAATTAGTCGTCTGGGGTTAAGATTGGAATTGGAATTAGTCGTCTGGGGTTAAGATTGGAATTGGAATTAGTTGTCTGGGAGTTGTTTGGTATGGTTCCATTAGTAGTTTTGTGAAGAGTTTCTTTGAGGCAAAAATGGATAGTTTGGAGTGGAGGGAAGTTCAAAAGATTCTTCAGAGGCATGAAGAAGCTAACCAAGCGAACAATAATGTTCTCCTCAACATCTCCACAAAAATTTATGAGTTGGAACAAGCAATTACAAGTAATGCAACCAATTTCATGAGTCTTCTCCATATGCAGATGTAGCGAATTGACTCACTAGAGGTCAAATGCTGGCAACGACAGTCCATGGTTCTTCCTCGATGTATGGATTAGTTCTCTTGTGCCTCTAATAATCATGATTTTGTGAACTCATTTCAGCAAAATTGCAAGGATGATGAGACAATGAGTCAGCTCCATGACCCTATGGAAGTGGAAGAGATAGGTTCCCTTCACTTTGTCAAGGGACATGAAGCTCAAGATGGTGCTCCTCCCTAATTGGTTATGTTTTTCAAAGTTGTAATTTTTTGGTGTCAATTTGTCAAGGAAGCTACTCGTCGAAATACATGGAATGCTAGTTTAGAGAAAGTCATAGGGTCTATGTTAATGTTACTAGAATTATATACAGAAATAAATCAAACTAGGAAATTTTGCATGTAATTACTACCAATTTTGGAGTGGCCCTTTTTTAAATGAATATATATTTATGTCTCTGTTAAAAAAACACACACATATACATAACTTACTAATTTATCAAAACTAGATATATTTGTTATTTGTCTCATTGTAAAAGTACAAACTTAAAACCAACACACATTGTTGAATTGCAAGTTGTTGAATTGAGTATTATAAGTAAGGAAAAGGGACAATAAGGATTTTAGAGTGCACTGGTTTGAAAATGGAGGCATTGGTTTTGGCGGGCGCTTCAGCCCTTCGAATATGAACATGGAGGCACAGGATTGGTGGGCACTTTAGCCTTCTGTCTAACTGGAGTGCACCTTGGAGGGACTGTCATGGTCGGGCCTAGACATATGTTTTTGGTCGGGATAGACAGTATTTTTCTCTCTGCCATTGTCCACCGAATACATCATTTTCTAGCTTCTCACACGACATCCAATACTACTTGGTAACCCTTTCTACTCTCTGTCTTCGTATTAGCCCCGGCCCTTTTCTTGGATCTGGCAGGGTCCCTTCTGTTTCTGTCAGGATTTCCTATCACTACTTCCTCTACAAACAACAGACTTTACTCTCGGGGAAGCTACAATCACTCACATGGAGACATTGAACACGGACTCCACTAAGGGGAAGAATGGGGACCCATGGGACCATCCGGACATCATTGCCTCTATAGACGAGATGATATGTAACCATTACCAGAAAACTAATCGCACATCGAACTCCAGGATTCCCACTCCTGACACTCCTCTCCACACATCTGTCTCGGGAGACACCTTACCGAAGTCGATATCTGAGGTAGACCCATTATATCCTTGTCGATTCAATAGGAGATGTGGGAACTTCCAACAACCCAGCATCCCTATTGGTCGACCCCTACATAACTCCAACATCAAAAAGCCTCGGAGGGTATGGAAACCAAAAAATTCACACCCTAAACTTGTCCTGGGAATGGATGTAGGACTTTCTGATGCCTGCAACCTGGCTCTCTGTGCCCTGGTTGGTAGGTTAGCCTACAAGGATAAATGCAACCTACGCTTGGACGATTGGATTACAGCCTCCTAGAAGCCTCTTCTAGGATATCTTCCCAAGATACTTTATCTCCAACATGGATGGATTGGCTTCATTTTCCAGACACCTGAGGATACTGTCTACGTTCTGGATAAGTTCTAGGTTGTTGGTGGTGGAAGCCTCATGCTTAAGAGATGGAGGCTCGGCTTTAATCCTTCCACTGAACACTTCTCCCACAGGCACCTCTGGGTCCTTCTACCAGGCCTTCCACTACAACTCTAGAACCATCAGGCCCTCGAGCTCATCGGTACATCTTTAGGCCGTTTTTTAAAAGTGGACACACACTCTCTTGCTTCAACAGATAGAAGAATGGCTAAGATCTTAGTCGAAATGGATATCCACGCAGGACTCCCGAAAGTCTTGAACATTGATTGGAGAGGCCTTCATTTTGCTCAACGACTCGACTACCTGGGGATCCCATTCAGATGCTCGTTTTGCCGCAAAACTAGTCACCTGAGAAGGGATTGCTCTAAGTTCCCCCTCCCATCGAACCAGAGACGGACCCGTCGGAGGAGGTTAGCTTCGATGGATATGGTATACATCCTGGAACTTTTGGAGAGGAGTCTCCACTTCACCTGCGAGGCTTGAGCCCTGCATCACAAGACGACACACTGGTGAGTAAGATCAAGCTTTTTTGTCCCTTGCTTTACAACACTCTCTCCGCCTGGGAGAGACTCACTATTAATACGCAGGCACCTACCTCTCTGCAGTCGGATCCCCTTGGTGACCCCTCAGACACCCCACCTTCTCCCCTCATTCCTGCTACTCTAGACGCTCTGGCACCCCCAAATCCGCCATCAGAGCCTCTTGGGCTTGTCCCAAGGCAACTAGTCCACTCTCCACCCCCCTCGAATAGCCCCTTCCCCCTCAACGACTCCACCAATTCACAGACTCCTGATGACTCTGCTCTCCCAGAGCGTGATCCCACCCCTCCCCCTAGCTACTTCGAACAACCACTTTCTACACAGGATCTGGACCAACTGCTCATTACCACTACACATGCATCCCCTCTTCCCTTTGACTCCCTCCCCATTCCATTGTACCACGAAAAAATGCTCATCCCACCCTCGTCCATCATTGGAAACACACCTTTGACCTCGGGAGTGAAAGAGCAACCTGTGTCAGCTCCCTCTTGGTCCAGAGGACTGGGCACTGAGCTATCGCCACTCAAAACCCGCAATGCGCGGAAAAAGGCAACCGCAGAGGCTTCAAGCAAACCACTGATCAAACTACAAGGGCACTTAAAGGATTAAAAGCCCAAGCACGGGCCAAATCATGATTCTTATCTCCCTCAATATTAGAGGGGTTGGAGGACTCCTGAAACTTGCCTCCATGAGACGACTCCTTGACAAGATCTAACCGACGGTTATTTTTCTACAAGAAATGCTGGTGGATGCTGAAGCAGCTAGGAATTTTCTATTCTCTCTCCGACCTGACTGGATGGTATGTGCGGCTAGCTCAATTGGAAACTCAGGCGGACTCCTGGTGGCCTGGGATCCTAATTTCTTTGATTTTACCCCGGTGCTTAGTCCTGGTGGGATTCTATTAGCCGGTACATGTTTGGAACTTAACACCTCCCTGACCCTGCTCAACACATATGGCCCTTGCCTGGACCGCAGACTTTTTTGGGAGAAGCTTGACTGCTTAGGCCTCCTGGCTATAAAAGACCTCATCATAGCAGGTGATCTGAATCTGACGCTCAGTTCCAAGGAGATTTGGGGAGACAAGGCTAAGATGGACCCACTAGCAACTTTCTTCAAATCTCTCTTCACAAAAAATGCTCTAGTGGATCTGGAACCGACAGAACTGTTGCCTACTGGGTGTAATGGGAGATCGGGCTCCTCCTGTATAAAAAAACGTCTCGACCGATTCTTGATTTCCGAAGAGCTGCTTACACCAACTCGCATGACCCGGGCCTGGATCGATCTGCCTTACCTTTCTGATCATGTTCCCATCTGCCTACAGATTGGAAAAGGGAACCAGGGGACAAGTTATCCCTTCAAATTCAACCCGTCCTGGCTGCTGGAGCCCGCCTTTGATTAGATCGTTCGATCGGTCTGGTCTGACTCGTCCCACACACTACCTGGGGACGCACAGGGTAATTTGGTGAGGAAACTCAACTGCCTGAAGGAAAATTCGATCATCTGGATCAAGAGGGAAAAAGCCCAAGACTCAACCAAGTTGAACAGACTTGAACAACAAATATCTCTTTTACTCAGACAGAAGGCTCGGGTTGATCAGCAGTTCGACTTCAAAGCCAAATTGCATCTTTTAGAGGCTGACCGATCGCTTATTCTCCGGGAAGAAGAGGACGGATGGCGCCTAAAAAGCAGAGCGCTTTGGCTCTCTAGTGGAGACAACAACACTCACTTTTTCCATCGCTATGCCAGCCACCGCAAGAACAAAAAAATCATTTGGGATTTAGAGGAAGATGATGGGAGCATTTTACACAGGACTGAAGACATTAAGCAAGCGACTCACAACCACTTCAAGTCCTTTTACAAAGCAGATCTGGACATCAATCTACAGGATCAGATTGAAACTGCCCAACTTTTCCCACAGATGGTCACAGACGAGGAAGCGAGAGCACTGGACGCCCCCTGCACAAAAGAAGAAATCATCGAGGTGTTAAAAGGCTTTACTAAAGAAAAAAGTCCCAGTCCCGATGGTTGGACAGTGGAACTTTACCTCCACTATTTCGATTTAATGGGACAAGATCTGTTGGATGCTATTGAGGATTCGAGGAACAGAGGGAAGGTCAACAAGCAAATAAACAATACTTTTATCGTCCCGATTCCAAAACGAAATCACCCCCGACAGTTCTCAGACTACCGACCTATCTCGCTTTGTAATCTCAGCTACAAGATTATAACAAAGATCATTGCAAAAAGAATCTGCCCTATTCTCTCTCGGGCACTAGCAGAGGAACAACTTGGATTTCTCAAGGGAAGACAAATCCTAGATGCAATTGGTACAACACAGGAGTTCTTACACAACATTAAGACAAAAAACTTACCAACCATCCTCCTAAAACTGGACCTCAAAAAGGCCTTTGATTGTATAAACTGGAATTTCCTACACCTCATCCTTCTTCAGTGTGGATTTGGGGTTGTCATTACAAATTGGATGATGGGTTGCATAACCACAACCAACTTGGTTGTTTTGATCAATGGTGAGGCTACCAAAGTCTTCCATAGCGAAAGAGGGCTTCGTCAGGGATGTCCCCTCTCACCCCTCCTTTTCATACTAGTCTTAGAAAGTCTTAGTATCTTGTTAAAGAGAAGTCAATCAGCTGTCAAACTTACGGGGATCAAAGCTTCTAGACTGACTCAGATACTACATCTACTCTTCGTAGATGACGTGATTATCATGACCTTGGCCTCCATGTCTGAATGGACAGAAATTTATAATGTGCTTAGCACTTTCTGCTCGATTTCAGGTCTTAAGATCAATTATCAGAAGTCAACCTTCTTGGCCTCAGGCGCGAGGGACGTTTTCCTGATGGATCTAAAGACTCTTTTCGACATTGATTTTCGAGAGCTAGCGGATGGTTTCAGTTACCTTGGATACTATATCAAACCCACAAGCTACAAAGCAAAGGACTGGAGATGGTTAACCGGAAAGTTCGAGCACAGAATCCTACACTGGTGTAATAGATGTTTAACACTGGGTGGCAGATACATATTAATCAAGGCAGTTTTGGAAAGCCTTCCGGTTTATTGGATGGCTCTGGCACACATCCCTCTATTTGTGATAAAGAAGCTCCGCCAGTTGATTTTTGCCTTTCTCTGGAATGGCAACAAGCAAAATAGAGGCTTCCATCTCTGTGGGTGGGAGATCCTTTCAAAGCCAAAAGCACTGGGAGGCTGGGGTTTGAGGAATTTGTACCTCTTCTACAAACCTCTCTTGGCGAATACGCTTTGGCGAATCCTGATGGCACCAGGCATTTGGAGCAAACTTATAAAAGATAAATACATCTCCCACCAGCCGGTCCACTCCTGGCTCAGATCAGCTACAACTTCTCCTCGGGGGGGCTCACAAACGTGGAAACACCTTCTGAAGTCGCTCCCGATCCTCCTACACTGGATTGCGTGGCTGCCCGGCTCTGGATCTGCTATAGAAATTGGCATGGACACTATCCTTGGCATGGGCAAAAAGGCCCTGCTATCTTCTAGACTGTTGGATCGCCCGCACAGTTTAGGTTTCCATTTCCTGTTTCATTTAAAATCCCCACACAGTTGTAGCTTACTTGGAGAATCCTGGGTCACTAGCTCCTCGTTGGATCTAGACAGAGAATACACAGATGAATGGAACAACTACACACAGAATCTCATTGAAGTTGGCATCCGTCTACAGGAGCGATCAGACACCCTCATATGGACGGGAGGCGATAAATCTGGAATTATATCAGTTAAAAACATCTACAACGCGTTGGCAGAAGCGATCTGGAACACCTGCGATCTGTCTTGGGGCACACGACTGTGGACGTGGAATTACCCCTTGAAACTTAAATTATTCACCTGGCTATTGACGAAGAACAAAATCCTTGTTTGGGATATCCTCCAAAGTCGTGGTTGGTCAAGTCCCAATCGTTGCATTATGTGCAAGAAGGACAGTGAAACCTCTCTTCACCTCTTTGTGAACTGCACTTTCACCCGAGAAGTTTGGCAACAAGTCACAGCTACACTAAAAATTTCCGAACAGTGGATTGGTCCCTCGGCGAATTCTTGCTTTAGCTCTTGGTGCTCTAGACACCAGATCTACCCCACGCTGTCAGCCACCTTTTGCTGGAACGTATGGTTGGCGAGAAATGCTGCCATTTTTTAAGATAAGCCCCCCTCAATTCACTTGGCGACCAATTTCATTCTTACCGCAGTAGACCGTCCTACCACTCCTACAACAACTCAGCCAAACCTCAGATCTACTACTACTCTTCCTTATGACAAAGCCATCGCCTGGTTTGACGGAGCTGCACAACTAGATGGAACTCTTTGTGGGGCGGGGGGTCACATCCTCATAAACTCTCACACTTCTTACAGATGGACTCTCAATGGCGGACAAGGCACTAACACCAAGGCCGAACTTATGGGGGCGTGGGCATCCCTTATCCTGGCTCAAAGGCTGAACATCGAAGTGTTGCTACTTTTGGGAGACTCAAAAGTCATTATTGAATGGATTAATGGCAAGGTTGACCTCCGATCAGCAACACTGGAATGCTGGAAAGAGAGAACAATTGAAGCTACAAGACTTATCAAGAGTCTCTCTGCCTCACACATCTACAGAGAAGACAATGTTATTGCAGACTTTCTATCAAAACAGACATTATCCCGGCCCCTCGGTTTCTTAACTTTCTCCCGATGGGAGGATGGCAATGAGGGCCCCCCAATAATGATCAAAATTTGAAGCGAAAGACACTAGATTTCTGGACTTCTTTTTGTAACAGAAAATTAATGATTCTAGCGGTAACTCTGGTCAGATTGACATAGACTGATGTTTTGTCATTATGCGAGCAGCAAGCTGTGTTCCATCATAAGTCTCTGTTTTGTCAAAATCGTTGCTTTGTAAATTTTTATATCCTTCTGAATATAAAGAGGAATTTTCCCGTAGAAAAAAAATAAGAAAAAAAGAATGTCAAAAAAAATAAAAAATGGATATGTAAGAAATTGAGAAAATATTTTTTTAATAGTACAATGCAATGGGATGAAATCAACTCAAGTGTACCCATGCTAATCAATGAACAACGTATTTAGAATGAAATCAAATGAGTGTGCCCATGATTGAGATAATAGTGAATGAACAATATACTTATTTTCCAAAAATATACTAAAAATAGAGGATTTAATAACTGCAATTTTTTTTATTTTGGAATATCATTTAAAATAATTTATTACCCATATATTAAAGTGTATTTTGTTTCCAAATTGTATTAATTAGAAAGACAACCTCTAATATCATCATTACATGTTTTATCAATTTTTATTTATTAAAGTGTATATTAAATTTTAGAAAAATTTACAAAATTATTTTACACCCTATAATGAATATAGTAATACTTAACTTCAATAAAATACAAATATATAAATACAAGTTATATGTGGATAAAGCTGGAGGTACAAGGTGGTTTGGTTGATATGTAAATACAAGTTATATGTGGATAAAAATGGTGGTTTTGGAAAACCTGTCAACTAATTGACAGGTTTTCTACAAAACTTATCACTAAATATATCTTCGGCATAATTATTTTACATTTAACTTTATCCATAAAATCTATTGGTAAATAATTCCTAAATTTATTTAAAAATAATTCCATTGAATTAATAATATTGTACATTCACTAAATAATATGAAAATTTGTGTTCCTCTTATTAAGAACGGTATGCATGCAGTAACTATTAACATGGTTCATTCAAACTTTTCGTTATTTTTTTTCCATAGATTAAGTATATTAAAAATTGTCCACTTGTTTAGTGAAACAAGTGCAAACTGATTGTCCACTTGTTCACTGAAACAAGTGCAAACTTAACTTGTTTCAATTAACAAGTGCAAATTTGAGATAATTTTTAACGAAAATGTTGTGTTTTGAGTTTATATTAAATTGAATAATAAATATTTTTTAAAGTTAAATATATTAATTTTTTAAATGTTAAAATGTAATTTTATTATTTTATTAATATATATATATATATTTCAATTAATTTTTTAAATATTAAAATGTAATTTTATTATCTTATTAATTAATATATATATATGATTATTATAATGACATATTATATATATAGAGCTGCCCATGTGTTCATAGGGCCGTTTGTTCTCTCCACGTGTTCGTTCATTTTCTCACATTTAATTGATTTTCTACATAACCAACGAATTGCTCATATCACTTTCGCGGAGTCCAATGGAGTTGTTTCGACTGGGTTGTGGTTATCATTGGACGATGCAAAACTGAATTTCTCCAACAACGCGTCGTTAGGTGATTCAAGGGTGTCCCTCTTTAACGAGTTAGGTGAAGTTTTATAGTAATGGGATGTTGAAATTGAATTAGTTTTAGGCATTTAGGTATCTATTTTCATGTATTTTATGATTTTAATTTTTATTATAAACTATAACGATGGTATAATATTTTATTTTAATATATTTTAGGATTTTAATTTTTATTATAAATTATAACAATTTTGATATTTTAAAATTTTAATATTTATTATAAATATAATCAATTCTTTTTAAATAATATTGTAATTTATTAATTCACATTTTAAAATAGAAGCACATTCACTGAAAATCTAATTAAAACATTAATCTACATAGTGTACCAAAGGGTTATTAGTCCCTGCCGGAAGGCCTGGGACTATAGCAATGAGTTCATCATTGACTTTATATTAGTTTAAGGTTGACTTCAATTTTTTTGCAGAAATTCTAATGTTTAAGTTTAGAAAGTGTGTATTCATATATTTTAAAATAAAAAAAAATGTATATTTGTTACAATCTTATTGACTAATAGGTTTGAAGTGTTATTGCCAGCTTCACTTCTTCCAATGCTTTAATTAACATTTCTTCTAATGTCATCCTTAACTCAATTACTCACTGTACTTTTCCATGCTATCTAAACTAATCAACAGTTTCAACGTTTCCAAAATCACATGGCTTGAATCTGCATGACGTACAAGTTATGGGCAGGAGGGTTTCTTGTAATTTGTGATCTGAAGGCGGTTTCCTGCCTTCACCCATACGCTATTGCACAATATCCAACTCTCTCTCGCCTGGGCGAAGTTTTTTAACTCTCATACAGTCTAGTGGAATCTTGAAGCTGGATATGTTTACTCGGAAGAGTTTCTGATAGCGTTGAGGTTCCAGGAGATGTTGGAGAACCAGTTCTCTTCCCAGAATAACAACGATTTCAAGGACGCACCAGATGAGTTTGATGAAGCAGCACCCGAGGAGATCAGTAGGCTCGAGGAATGGAGAGGTCTCGTTGAGGAGTACAAAAAACTGAGCGTAACCATGGAACAACTCAACTTAATTGAATACAACAAAGATAGTGAAGAAACAGAAGTCGAACAGGAGGAATTGAACGATGTCGTCGAGGAATTTTACAACATACAAAGAGTTGAGGGGAGGCCTTGGCAGTGTTGTTTATTGCATTGCCAAACCAAATTCTGAGCCATCTGTTCTTCAAGAGTCCTTGGATTTTTCTTGTGGGTTCTATTCCTCAGGCAGACAAAATCGTTTGTAAACATGAAAATCCAGTGGGCACTGCCCGAAGCATGTTTTAACGTTGTGGTTCTAATGGTAGCTCTGATAGCTATTTTAAGACATGCCCAAATCAGCGACATAGACTCAAAGCTCTGAGAAGCTTGCATATGGTATGCCTAGATTGGAGTTGTGGTATATTGATTGTGTATATGATTGTGCGAACGTGGCAGATACAAAAGGTGCACTAGTCCCCTATTGCAGTGACAAGGAAGAGGAACAAGAAGAAGAAGAAGACAATCATGATGTTGATGAAGATGATGAGGAGGAGTACGTTTCTTACTGCTTGCTTATACAATTGTTGGTGTTGATAGGAGTATACTGTTCTGGATCTTATTGGTTCATGCATGTACGTGATTGGTTTCATGAAATTTTTACTATGCTGTATGGTTGTGCTAGTGGTCATTCAAGAGTGTTGAAGTGGTGAGAGGGTGGGCAGAGGTTTTGTTCAGAATGAATTATAATGTCAGTTGACTGTGCTTAGTAGCCAGAAGGATCTAACAGTTAGAGTTTAGTAGGTAGCCATCCTGGTCCGGGCAAATTCTTGGTTTTGATCACAGATAAATTGTAATAGGCAAGGAGAGAATTCCATTTGTTGAACCTGCTATCCTTGT
>ML782741.1:524816-538703 GCA_009831015.1 Picea engelmannii | reverse complement strand
ATATCACAGCACAAGCATGACGGGCAATACGTCCTTTTCGATTTTCCACTTATTCAAACCTTCCAAAATATATTCGTTTGTGAGAAGAAGGCTGATAGATCTATTGGTGAGCTAGTAAAGGAGAAGGAGTAGGTTTGGAATTTCAAATTTTTCTGCCTATCATTATCCATTTTCCACTTAATCAAACCTTTCAAAATATATATCATTATCCATTTTCCACTTAATCAAACCTTTCAAAATATATTTGTATATTTGTTTGTGAGAAGGTTGATATCTATTGGTGAGCTAGTAAAGTAGGAGGAGTAGGTTTGGAATTTCATTGTGAAGTGAAAATTTGATAAAGGTTATTTGTTTTTTATTGTTTTTTTTACAGACAAGTGTAAAAATTTTTGGCTGTTATATAAATTTTGTTTTTGGAATTTCAAAAAAAGAAATACTATCCCTTTTTATAAAGAAGTAGAAACATAAATAAAAACATTTCCACCAAATTCATTGCAAATTGTAAACCATTTTTAATAGTTCAGTTCAAATTTTACATCTAACCTTTAAGTAAATCAGTGTAGTGTAAACAGAGTAAGGATAGGGAACATCCAATTTGGTTTACTATATCATTTATATTTAGAACGAACTTATTTTTGGAATTTCAAAAAAATAAATACTATTCTTTTTTTGAAGAAATAGAAACCTAGATAAAAACATTTCCACCAAATTCATTACAAATTGCAAACTATTTTTAATGACTCAACCCAAATTTTACATCTAACCTTTAAGTAAATCAGTACAGTGTAAACAGAGTGGAAATAGGAAACATCAAATTTGGTTTACTATTTCATTTATACTTAGAACCAACCCATGTCAAGTATGTATTATCGTAGGTTATATAATAAAGCTTTAAAATGAAAAAAAACGTCTTGCCGTACGTCAAATTACAGGGTTGAGAAGGAAAATCAGTGGGCATGTTACTTACATTCCCCTTGTGCTCCGGAGAATGACGGCAACATAATTCCTGTACTTCATTTTAGTTTAGTTTCAAATCTTGAACTTCGGAGCTCAATTTATCCATCTTCGACAACACCACTGACAGACGATTCATGCTTTTCGCTTGCTTAAGAGATATCTAAGCGTTGGTGAGAGGTCCCCGTTTCGAATCCTCCTGTGGAGCAGTCACGCTTTCCAGAGAAGAAACTGGTAAAGCATGTTACATGGCACGAAAGCGACACAGACCTTCAGGTTGTCACACAAAACCAACCTCTTAAAAGAATGCCTACTTAAAAATACATCTTACTGAAGAAGATACAATAAAGAAATAATGTTATAGATTTGTTAATTATATTTTATAAAATCAATTAAAGTAACATTTAATATTTTAAAGTAAATTTGGTAAGAAATTGTTAAATTTTCAGATTTGAGTGATTATTGTTGTATAATTCAATTATTTTAGGGGTTTTGCAGCATGTAAAATCCATTTTTATATTCAGAAATTGATTTTAAATAGCAAAGATTTATGTCTTGAAATTCTAACTAAAAAAACCATTTCTTAAAACAATTAAACAACGCCATAACTATAGTGGAAACATGGTTAAGCTAATATATTGATTATGGGCGATTGTCATTGAACATTTTGAGGCTTTAACAACTCATTTTTTTATGACAGTTTTTTAGTGTCAAAATTTTAAGAGGGTACTTCTATGTTGTTCTCATGGTGGTGGTGTGAGCAATTTCAAGTTAATAATTTGGAAGGGAGTAATTTAAACGTTTTATTTGTTTTTGGTGATCTCATTAAAAAAAAGAAGTTATAATTGGATTTTACAGATGATTACCTAAAAAAACAAAAAGTAAAACATTTAAACAATGCTATATTGTAAATTTGTGTATAATTTTTTGTCGTTTAATTGTAAAACATTTAAACAACGCTATATTGTAAATATGTGTATATTTTTTTGTCCAATTCTTTTGATTGTAAAACATTTGAACAACGCTATGTTGTAAATCTGTGTCTAATTTTTTGTCCAATTCTTTTAATTAATTAAATAATCTGTCAATTTTGTCACAAGGAAAAAACAGATTTTGATCTTTAACTATACTCGAAAAATGTCTTTAATAATCCATTCTAATATGGCGGCCAAGATTATTCTTCTTTCACCGTAAAAGTTAAAAAAAAAAAACCATTACCAATAGTCCATATGAACGTTAAGTTCCCTCTCTTCATGATGTATTATTTAACATAATTTTTAATATCCCTAATATTTCGCTATGAGTCTTTGACTCTTTGCAAAGATAATAATTTTTTTGAATGTGCCTAATATGACGTGAAAATAAAATATTTTCACTATCAACTTAATAATTTGATGATGTCAACATTTTGTGGGATGTATAATTTGGTGTAAAGGANTCGCTATGAGTCTTTGACTCTTTGCAAAGATAATAATTTTTTTGAATGTGCCTAATATGACGTGAAAATAAAATATTTTCACTATCAACTTAATAATTTGATGATGTCAACATTTTGTGGGATGTATAATTTGGTGTAAAGGACATGTATAGTTCAAATCCAGAGAGGGGTAGGGCATGTATATCTCCGTAGACTTTACCAGTCAAATCGATGGGTAGAGGGGGATCCCTTATCTCACAAACAAGAGGATCTCATACACCAATTTGGTGTGGCTTGGCAATGACCTTAAAAAATAGATTACTTACTTACCATAAAAATATAAATGTATAATATATATATATATATATATATATATATATATATATATATATATATATATATATATATATATTAAGTAATAAAGTTAGGAAATTGTAATTTGTTTTTGTTAATATAATTTGGGGTTTATGTTTGTCAATTGTGTTTAATTTGAATAGTTAGAGGAATGACTGTTATCATGTTAACAAAGGCTCAATTTTTATAAGTGACATGTTGAACTCTTAATGAGTATATTGTTGCAATGGCCTTAAGCCCTATATTGACAAAGCCTCAAACTTTTGTAAAATCCGGTTTACCCTAGGTACCATCTCATAATGAAAGAAAGTACCTAGTGAATTTCCCTACTTCATGGAAAAAAAAAAGAAGAAAAAAATGATTCATATTTTAGGTGAAAAATAAAAAATTCTTATAAACACTTAAAAAGAAAACTTAGATACATAAAATGACAGTAAATTTTAGAATGTAAATTTTTCAATTAAAAATATTGTTTTTTGGAAAAAAAATTTAAAGATATATTTTGAATAAATAACAAAAAGAAAAGTAAATAAAAAATGAAATTCAAATAGAAAGAGTGTACTTCATTAAGGTTTGTCCACTCTTTCTAATTTGGGTGGTTGAGAGGACAAATTGTAATCATTCTTACCTAAGTTTAAATCGTCTATGTCAATTGCCTTTATGTTGTACTGCTATAGTATTCATATTTATGGAAATTTTTATGTAAATGTGTTTATGTTGTAAGACATTATTATTATGTCGTAAGGCGTTTCAATGGGACTTGAGGAAGCCACTTTTTTTTGTTGATTTCCATAGGATGACCATTGGGAGGCTTTATATCATTGACCTCAGGTTGATCCGTTCCCAAAATAAGGTACCTATGTTGACATAGATTAAGAGCACATATCACTTTACCATATGCACAAGGGAAGTATTGCCATGCATGCTTCTCTTCACCTTCCCATTGTCCCTTGCATCAAGCTTCACCATGAGTGTGCTAAGTCAATCATGTCTCTCAATCTTCCCCTCACAAAATAGGATGATAGGTTTGTCCAAGTCACTAAGACGAGCACATGCAGAAGAGTCATTGGTAGGCACTATCAATGCATAAGCACACCTTTGCAGTATAAGCTCTTACATAACATGTTCTTGCCTCTCTTTAACCTTTTGCTCTCCTTAGTAATTTCATATTCCAAAGTTAAAGATTATTCCAGATCTTTGAGACTTGAAGAAGGGCTTTCTCCTTTGTTGTTCTCATCTTGATCTTGTCCTTCATATTGTTAGATTCATAGATCCATTGCATTGGTGTCACTATTTTTTAGGGTCAACACCATTGAAATTGAAGTCAATTTTAAAGGAGATAAAATTAGGGTTTAGATTTAGCTAATGAGTAGCATGGTGGCATGTCAAGATTTAGAAGGGTAAATAATGTTGATGGAACTCTTACTTCGGATCCCATTTTAGCAACACAAACCATAGGCATACAGGTGCTTGGTTTTCCTTCTTCCGCTTTAGGAAAAGTTGGACAAGCAACTTAAAAGACCAAGACTTTCATTCCATAAATCCAAAGCAATAATCTATTTGTATTTGCCAAAGTCTTAATTCACGTCAAAATTAATGTCATTTTGACTAAGCATAAGAAGAAAGTACACTCAAAGCCATGTATGCATGTATAGATAATTATTTGGTTAAATAAATTTGTGGTTGATTTTGTCATTTATTTTATTTTAAGGATGGATCATTTAATCTATAATATAAAAATCTAAATCCAAAATCCAAATATTATTATTATGGTAAATGAATGCTTTGGTATATTATATCTCTAACTTTTTATTAGTCCCTGCCGAAGGCGTAGAGGGACTATAACGATCGATAATTCGTTGAATTCATATTAATCTATCCTTTGACTATAAATTTTTGCATCATCTGTATTGTTCGTACTATAGAAGTAAAAACATTATATATATATATATATCATCGTCTCATTGGTGAATAAATTGGAGGTCTTATTGCCAGCTTCATTGTTCCCAATGTTGTAAATGTGTAGATATCCAAAGTCTTGAGCTTAGTCGCTCCTTTTTAATTTTTAATACATTTTTACTGAAATGTTTACAAACTGAAAGTTCTGAGCATGGACGCTTATTATTATTATTTTTTATTAATGTATTTGTCCTATTATTATTACTCATTTTTTGTTTGTATTTGTATTGAAATGTTTGCATACCAAAGGTTTAGATCATTGACATTTTTTTTGAGGTGCTTGAATAAACCTGACAACTTAAATGTTTACATGGTGCGAGGTCTTGAAACAAGCCTGACAGCTTAAATGTTTGCATACTGCGAAGCCCTTACACAACCTGACAACCTTAAATGTTTACCTAAATAACTTCTCATAGTACATTTTTCCTCGAAATTTTCCATACAATGTTGCAGTGAATTTGGACAATATTATTATCCACCGCCAGTTGAATAGGCATTGTATGTTTCATACTTCTTCTAGGCTTTGAATGCAATTTCGTCATCGTTGAAGCTACATACATTGTTTACTGGTTCGGTGGGTGCTTCTTCTTTGTTGGTTCGTTGATTGTTGCTTGTTGTTGTTTGGTTCAACTTTGCAAGGTTGGGATTTTGCATTCGTAGTTGGATCTGGTTTTTTTTTCCTTTGCGGGGTCTAGGTGGTGCACCCACAATTTGACCTGCGCTTATGTCGTTCATCGTTTCAGAGTAAGTTTCCATACCATAGTTTCATTTTCTATTCCTTCTTTGTTGTTCTATGTTTGCAAGTAAGAATGTTTGCTTATTTCTACTGGCATGCTCGTCATATGTTTCTGGTTCCTTCTGTGCTTCGACTGCAGTTTGGTATTCGTTGGAGATACATATGTTGTTTGTTGGTTCGGTGGTTGTTGCTTGTTCGTTGGTTTGTTGGTTCATTGGTTGTTGTTGTTTGGCTCAAGTTTAAGAGCTTGGGGACCTGTGGCTGTGGTCGGGCCTGTTCGTGCTTTATCATTGGTTTGGTGCTTGTTGTTTTCTTTTGTTTGCTTTGGATTTGCAGGGTTGGGGTCCTGCGCCGACAGTTGGAGCTGTCTTTTTTTTTTGGGGCACTTTGCGGTGTTCAGACCCTGCGCGCGTGAGTTGACCTGCAGTTGTGTTGTTTTCCGTGTCTGGCAAGGTCGAGATCTGGCACCTGTTCCGTGCCCGCTTGTTCTGCTGTGAAATTTTGCTGATACTTCAATGTTGACATGATACAAAAAGTGGCATAAGAAATAATTGGACAACTACATGTGCAATTGCAGTATCCGTTGTTTTTTTGTTAAGATAAAACATGTGCAAAAACACACTTATTAACCATATATGGTGAAATGTTCCCATATCATAATACAACTTCTTTATCCTTTACACAGATTAGTGTGACCACGATACAATTTGTCTTGTACTTGAGATATGATACGTACACCAAAGATACTGCAAAATTATATTTCCATGTCTGGAAGCATATTTGGATACTCTTCCACAGAAAACCAAAATCATTTAGCTATGTCCATGCAATTTCTTAATATTTTGTGGCTTGTAATATATTTTGGGCAGGGAAAAACTTTATATATTTACAACGATGAATGGAGAAAAGAAAAGGTTCATATTTCTGACTATCTTTTATTCTATTCGTTGATTCTCATTTATTGTATGTACATATTACTTGTTCTCCGCTGCATACCAGCTTCCAGTCATGTTCATTGCATTTTGTCTGTTCCCACATTCAAACAAACAAAATTGCTGGAGAAAACGAAGGAGTCTCAAGTACAACGGTGGGAGACGATATACAAAGGTACATGCTTGTATTGTTATTTCATATTCTGTTGTTTTGTATTTCATTTATTGTCTGTATATGTGTTCACCTTGTTTATTGTACGTAGATATTGCGTGCCTTCCTACATAATAACTTATCTTCATTACATGTCTTCCTGTGTCCATTGTATTTTTCCTTCATTCCTACATTTGAACAAACAAAGTGGCTGGAGAGGACGATGGACTCTTTGGCACGAATATAGACGAGGAGTTGCAGAGGTGCATACCTGTACTGTTATTTCATATTCCAGTGTTTAGTATTTCATTTATTGTCTGTGTATTTGTTCTACTAGTTCTACTGCTTTGCACCTTTTTTACTATATGTATATACTACATATATTTATGCTTATTCTCATGTGAACCATATTCTGTTTGCCGCTACATTGAAATAAATAGAACTATATTTCTTTCTTTTACATGTATTTCTTCATACTAACTTGCCTTCATGTCCACTGTATACTCGACGTTGCTACCTTGGAAGAAACAAATTGGTTGGAAAGGAAGATGATTTCTTATATGCAACAACAGAGGGCTCTGTCGTGCAATCTTCAACAAGGTATACCAACTGTGCTAGTAAATTAAACATACAAAATGGGTTGGGGCATATAATATTGGACTAGAAAACGATGGTTTGGCAACAATGGGCCTTTGTGCCCTCCCCATTTCAATTTTTTCCATTTTCTATTATCCCTTTTGCTTTTTGATTTCTCTGCTTAGTCGTCTTTCCGAAAATGCCTTCGTGCGTGGGTTGGAGGACTCATGGGTTCACATTTATGGTGATGCTTCTACCTTATTCCATACTTACCCACTTTGTCGATTGCGGGTGCCGGGCTGGCGGGTTCAAGATTGCGTCTCTGGCTTCAGAGGTTCTTCGATATACAGATTGGTTGTCCTGCCCCACCATCACACCCTATTTACTGTTACACATTTTTTCAGTCAAAAAACCTGAAGCATACAATTTGACCCTCGGGTCCTCACGTTTCTTGAGTATCCATTCACACCCTATTTCATGTTCCATATCCTTCGACCCCGAATGTGTCATTAAGAACAATTATGGACAATATACAATGCATATGCTTGTTTAGTCCTTCTGATGTTCATCTACACATGCTTGCATCATAAAAAGTTGGACTAGTGACATGGCCATGAGCATTCAATCATCCCAAACATCAATAGACCGACAAGGCCAAAGGTAAAGATGCATACATTCTATTCCTTGTATGTTTACCAAACAAATATCCTCAGCTATTTGTTCATCTACGACATGGTGAATATGTTGATGTCATCTGCAACACATACTTTGCAGTTCACAAGAAGTATCAACAAGTGCAAGCGAGATGCCAAAATAACGCAGGCTCTGCAAACTAAGAGGTCTGGTTGCAAAACTCTGGCTCCATAGTTCATCCAAGCTGTGCATCTACTTGTACATTTATGGAAAGAAAAAAAGAAAACAAAAAAATAATTCACATTACTTTTCCTGTACAAAAATTGTCACCGGGTCTAAACTTGTAACACCCCAAATACTATCAATAGAGGGCTTGAACAGCCGCCAAAATGGACAAGTGTTCATCGGGGTTATAATGGTCGTCTATAGCACCTACTTGGACAAGACAAACAAAACTAGATCCATTATGTGTGTTGACATGACAAACAAGGAGGCTCTCATGACAATCACACTGTCTATTCCTACACAACTTGTACACAAACATGCAGAAAATATATTGCCAGGTAATGGGATATCCATTACAAATTTTAATATATTGCCCAAAACAATATATGACCATGGTGATTGTGATCAGATTATATCACTCAATGAAACAAGTATTGTGGAAAAAATCTCCGCTATTTGTTCAGAATATCGTTTCGTCTTGGACACAACTATCAACCAACTTGCACAAAGCAACGACATTTACCCAATTAGAACCATTGGCGCAACTCTGACACTCATGATAAAACTTGGCTCACAACACATTCTCCATATAAAAGATGGAGAGTCAGACAACGACAAGGCAATGGTACCGTTCTCCATATCCAATTTTGTCCTTTTCTTTCGCATGTCCATGTATCTCGATTAAGTTACACAAATATTGCATTATTCCATGTTGCAGCTGCAATTGTTCGATACCTATTCAAATTTGTTTTCGTCAGTCGAACAATAATTGCATAAAGGAAAATTTCCACTTATGCTCTTCAAAAATATAACAAATAAAAGAGATGGTAAAGAAAGGATCTTTCACACAACTCAATCAACATTTGTAACAGAGTTGTGAGCAAACATAGTACAGGATCTCAAGAAGCTAACTAGCTCTACAACTGTTGTGCGTATACATCTATAGTTTCATCCTCACTTTCCTCATACAAATAACCTTGACCAAATCTTTGCATTTTTTTTTTTTTTAATTTTTTTTTGGGGGGGGTGCGGTTGTATATTATATTGTTCAATATACTAACTGCTATGCTCACGTTTCCAGGTTGAAGGTGTTTTGGTTGCAGCGAATGCATACTCGACCCTCTTTGAGCATGTGTGTGCGATATGCAACTCTCGTGCTTCTTCTTCTGCTTTCATAAGTGATGATACGATTGATTGTCTGTGATGCAGTAAAAAATGTCCATACATATATAGACATTGCCTCAATGTTGCCATCTGAACTGTCGGCAACACAACCATGCATTGTACAATTCTACAACCTCTGTTACAAGATGTGCTTCTTGAGTTAGCAGAATTTCCATATGAAGCATACCTACAGAAAAAGGCAAAGAGTGTATACATGCTGCACGAATTTCATATACATAGAAAATTTATCTTGAATGAGAACAATGCGATATTGCATATCAGCTGAAAAAAAAATAAAAAAATCATATCAAGCTTTGTCAGGAAACAAAAACTAATGCGACGATGTGTTTTTTTTATATATTGAATTGTTTGATGCAAAGGTCGATGCGTACTGCTCTATGAAACCTTCTGCCTCAACTTTCAATACAGTTGAAACGAAAACCAATGTGACGATGTGTTTTTTTTATATCTCAAATTGCTTGATGCAAAGGTCGATGCATACTGCTCTATGAAACCTTCTGCCTCAACTTTCAATATAATTGGTGTTTACTTGGTTCTTGGTTGTATGCTTCGTTCTGGAAAATTAATAATACATTCAGGATCTTCACAGTTTTTCTATGATCTTAAAGACTATAGAGGACATGCTTTGCCCTTTGATATAAGCTCTGTAACGTAAATGTGGTATGTGGATCGTTTTAGCAGTTTTGCTTGATCGATGAAGTTACCAAAATTAATCTCCTGGAATAATTTGAAATAAAAGAATATATACTATGAAAAGTCCAATGGAATTATCATATCAACGAGAGGACATTAAAATTCAAATTCGTCATTGTTATACTTGTGGTGAAGCTGACAGTACAATAAATTTACTTAGACATCCCAAAATTAATTTTTCTTGTATCTTTTTTACGCTTCTCTTATACAAGCAGATCCTGGAAACTATAAGCATGGGTCGTTGTATCTATTCCTTCATTGAAGAACCTGTCCACATGTTTAATTCACTTCATAGTCACTATTAAGACCATCAATGGGGCTTTTTTACACCAATTCCCACTTCCGAAAATTGCCATTTCGTTTTTGCCCTCTGCTTTCCCTTTCTGGTTACTTACTCGTTTTTTGAAAATTGTCTAGGTGCGGAAGTTGGCGGATTCACATGTTCAGATTTCCACTTACTTTTATATCACTAGCCCGACCAACCACTTCCCCGATTCATATTGAACAAATTTTTTGGATTGCGGGTTCCTGCATAGGCGGGTTCAACATTGCGTTTCCAGTGTTTCGCCGCCTGCAAATAGCACTCAGACTTCTGTGATCTACAAATTGGCAAACAAACTCGAATTTATCTTGTTTTTAGCACTTTTCCTTGATCGATGAACTTAGCAAAATTAATCTCCTGGAATAATTTGAAATAAAAGAATATATATTGTGCGAAGTCCAATGGAACTATCATATCAACGAGAGGACATTAAAATTCAAATTTGTCGTTGTTATACTTGCGGTGAAGCTGACAGTACAATAACTTTACTTACACATCCCCAAATTGATTTTTTTGTAGCTTTTCGATGCTTCTCCTATACAAATAGATCCTGGAAACTATAAGCATGGCTCGTTGTATCTATTCATTGATGGAAGAACCTGTTCACATGTTTAATGCACTTCATAGTTACTTTTAAGACCATCAATGGGCTTTCTTACACCAATTCCCGCTTCTGAAAATTGCCATCCCCTTTTCGTTTTGCCCTTTGCTTTCCATTTCTAGTTACTTACTCGTTTTTCAGAAAATGTCTAGGTGCGGGAGTTGGCAGATTCACGTCTTCAGATTTCCACTTACTTTTATATCACCATCCCGACCAACCGTTTCCCCGTTTCATATTGAATAATTTTTTTTGATCGCGAGTTCCTGGATAGGCGGGTTCAAGATTGCGTTTCCATTGTTCTGCCGCCTGCAAACAACACTTGGACTTCCGTGATGTACAAATTAGCAAACAAATTCCCCTTTATCTCATTTTTATCACTTTTCCTTGATCGATGAACTTAGCAAAATTAATCTCCTGGAATAATTTGAAATAAAAGAATATATACTGTGCGAAGTCCAGTGGAACTATCATATCAACGAGAGGACATTAAAATTCAAATTCGACATTGTTATACTTGCGGTGAAGCTAACAATACAATAACTTTACTTAAACATCCCAAAATTGATTTTCTTGTAGTTTTTCGACACTTCTCTTATACAAACAGATCCTGTAAACTATAAGCATGCCTTGTTGTATCTATTCCTTGATTGAAGAACCTGATCACATGTTTAATGCGCTTAATATTTACTATTAGGACCATCAATGGGGCTTTCTTATACCAATTCCCGCTTCTGAAAATTGCCATCCCCTTTCTTTTTGCCCTCTGCTTTCCCTTTCTGGTTACTTACTCATTTTTCAGAAAATGTCTAGGTGCGGGAGTTGGCGGATTCACGTCTTCAGATTTCCCCTGTTACTTTTATATCACCAACCTGACCGACCACTTCCCCGTTTCATATTGAACAAACTTTTTGAATCATGAGTTCCCAGATAGGCGGGTTCAACATTGCGTTTCCATTGTTCCGTTGCCTGCAAACAACACCCAGACTTCCGTGATCTACAAATTAGCAAACAAATTCCCCTGTATCTCGTTTGCTTTCACTTTCTGTTTACTTGGTCCTTTTTCTGAATGTCTCCTGCTTTTATATACATCACTCGAAGTTTCGCAATATACAAATTGACCCTCAAAATCCGTCATTGTCTCTTGTTTCATGTTATGCATTTTGCATTCAATAGTTGGGGTAGATACAATTTGACCATCAGCCCCTCACGTCTCCCAAATAAAGCTTTTGGCCCTGTTTTCAAGCCCATCAATATTTCATGTTTCGACTATGTCTAATGCTTTTGTATCACAAGTTCGACCAACCACTTGTCCATTGCATACTTGGCCACTATTACCATCGCCGGTTCCTGGCCAGGCTTGCTCAACATTGCGCTTCTATTGTTCCGCTACGTACAAAGAGCACCCAAAATTCTGTGATATACAAATTGATGGCCAAAATTTGTCATTGTGACGTACAATTTAACCATCGGCCCCTCACGTCTCCTGGGTATATCTTGTGGCCCTATTTTTGAAACCTGCCCGACCGCTTTCCATACTTAGGCATTTCTTGAAATCTGTTTCGTGGATTGGCGGGACGACGAAATGTGTAATGCTTACTTGCTCTTCACCATCCCCACTAGCTTCGTACTTCTTTCTAGATATGCGATTAAAGCTTTAAACATGATGCAATCTTTCATGCGTGGGCCAGTTGGCGCCTTTACGAAGTCTCTAATTCTTAATCGTTCTTCGTCGTCACTGCCACCCTCACACTTTTTTCTAAATATGCAATTAGTAAGCTTTAATGATAACAACTCATTATGCACAAACCTTGGATATTGTCATTGATCAACGAAAGGCTCGAGGAGATCTTCCATTGATAAGCATTAAACCAAGATTTGCGGACGATTATATTATCCCTCCCCAATTTTCATTTCAAACATCATCTGGAGCAAACGAAAATTCTCGTTAACTTATGGCAGTAGTTCCACAACATTTCTATCTAGATACAGTAAACACCTTCGGACATGATGGCCAGAGGTTCTAGTATTCCAAGGCATATTCTTACTACTCATCTCCCTCCGCCCAGGAGCAAAAAAGGAGATGGTCCCTTGGTGCGCCAAGAGATATATTTCAAGCCAAAGAATTCCAAGGCAACCCTGCCTGTTCAGACAACTTATCCACTTGCATTAATAGCTCGCGCAGATGTTGATGCGATGGATTTCGAGCCGGAAGAAGAAGATCTGATGGACGATGATACGACAATGGATGATGGCAATGCAGAGACTGGTCCCACTACTTCTCCCAAATTTAAATCAACTATAACGAGAGACACTTCCTGGATCGACGATGGCATTCCTAACAACAACAAAAGAAGGGGTTTCAGAAAAGAAAATGACGTTGAGCACAATAACCGCTTTGCAGCTCGAAAGTAGGAATTCCAGAGGTCCATATTAGTCTGTTCTGGGCGGAAGTCTTTCACTGTAAGGAAATGATCTGTTGATGCTCCCAAAGATATATTTCAAGCCAAAAAACTATTCAATTGCGGGACCACTGTCATGTTCTCTGGATATGCAATTAACATCTTAGGGAATGAGGACCAGAACTCCCACTGGTGTAAGGCATATTCCTACTAGTCATCTCCTTCCACCCATAATGGACTAATTTGGCCCTATGGAATTGCACGTGCAACCTGTGTCCCTGAATTTTTCAACTGTGAGGAGGTGGTTTCTTGGTGTGTCCTAACTTTAAGTTTTGGGCTATTATGTTTGCCCTGCAACGTTTTTCGTCTTCTTCCTCACGGGAAGATTGTGAGAATTATGAATTTTACCACATGGATTTTGTTCATCTACTTCAAGCCAAGGATTTATTCCACTGCAGACCCACTTTCCCGTTTCTTTGTCAGCTCAGGTCTTCTGCAAAATATTGAGATCGGGGCACTGGACATTGATCCATCGAGGAGAAGGCTACAAGGATTTCCTAAAAAAAACAACATGGTAATCAGTTTTGTATGCATGTTGAATAGCATCTCGATGGCTCCTGCATGTTGCAGATCCTGTGCTTGTGTCTATGACAAATATATTCAATGTTTTGTCCCAAAGAACTCGGTCCAATTTCTAAGCATAGATATACAATGCTCAATATTCTTTTATTTTAATGGATTTACTATTAA
>ML782741.1:495909-507236 GCA_009831015.1 Picea engelmannii | reverse complement strand
ACAAGTACAATGTGGATGGATAGATGTCCCTGAATGGAAAAATGTTATGTTCATGTTGAAAGGATTTTACAGGTTGAAGTGTTCAAATGTACGACAATATCTCCCATATAAAGTTCATGAGTTAGTTGGTCCCCCAAAGGTCATTTGTCATTAAAGTCAGTTGTACATGTTTAAGAAAGAGTTGTTAGTTTATTGAGTCATTTTATTGGTTCGTGGTAACCCAAAAATCAATGTGTAATGTCAGATGTAAGTTTGTGGTCAGCTAAAACCACTTGATGTAATGAATGGTTCATGACAATGCGAAACCAATTTGAGTTTGTAATTGTTACTGGTAAGCTGAGAAAACCTAGGATATGATGTATTAGTTGAGGGTAAGCCACATAAAACCCATGGGAAGGTCAAGGGTAAGCTAGAAATCCTTGATATGAAGATGATGTAGTTTAGATGATTGACTCAGGTATAGCTCAGGAAGACAACGTCAAATGAAGAAACAAATGCAGATGAAAAAGAATGAAGATGATGCAGAGAGGATGCATAAGACTAAAGGTGACACAGAATACAAAAGACACAAATGAAGACAACTCAGAGATCTGGTTTGAATCACATGTATTCATTAAGGGGGAGTATGAAGGAATAATTCATACTTGTGATAATTATATGATGAAATTACTATTAATGTAAGTAGACTTATTCTAGAAGTCTATGTATGATCAAAGATGAGGACAATGAGTGAAGTTAGGGATGGAGATATTCTTGGAGATATTGTGGAGATAGTTGTGGAGATTGTTATGCTATATTGGACATATCGTTATGAGAACCTCACGAATGTATTGAATGTAAGAGAGATGTATCATTATTTTGTATATTAATGATTATGTGAGTTTTGTGTGTATATTTGCATTCATATGATGATTTATGTGTGTTATTATTTGTTGCTATGCTGCTCTTAATTCCTACAACAAAATGCCAATTGTTCACTGGACCAAGAGTCGCCATGTCTAGAAACCAACTCTACTCTAGCTGAGTGTTCAAAATTGGACATTTCAACTCTACTCCAGCCTAGGGATTTTATGACATAGGGACTGTTTACTAAATCCAGACACAAAATAGCTAAGAGGACCCAAAATAGACAAAGAGAACTAGTAACAAAAATGATGAACCCAACATCCCTCATGTGCAACATCAGTCTTGAATCGGAGGTGGGAGGGTGGTTTCCATCATTCTAATTGTTGCAGGAGAGGACTGGGCATCCTGAGTATTATGCAAGTCCTCTACCATGGCCATGCATTGGTCTAGAAGTTCAAGGTGGAATTTGACTTCATTTATATCACTGTACAACTCAAAAATCAACTATTAGAGTGTGGAGAGGGCTGCAAAAATGCTCTCAGAGTCTGGGTCCATCATTGCATTCGAATTTCCCATGGAGGCCACTTTCACTGCAGTCATTTTCGAGTGACCGAAATATTGAGCATCCTGGCCTCGACTGGAGGGGATATGTGAAGCACCTGGAGGTGGGCTCTCAGACGAAGTCCATCCTGGAAAGGAAGTCAGGGCGTAGCCCAGAGAGCGCTCACGTCGATCAAACCACTCAATTTTACAAACCTAGCCAGACAAAGTGCATCCAATATCCTGTCCTGTTGCTTCACAGTTTACTGATGCAGTGGGGGAGGCCTAGGACGTTTCCCATGAGTTCTTGAGCTTTCTATGTCGACAACCTTTGAAAAAATCCAACCAATTGGAATGTACGTGCCCCACCCTCGCTTTTGGCATCCTCCCTACCTCATCATGTTTATCTCAGAAATAATGGATGCCTTGGTAAGAAGAATCCCAACCCGTAGATTTCGACGATGACGATGTCACACCGGGTAGAAAGCCGAAGTATGTTGATGCAGTATCTGGGCACAAAACACCCTTAAGAATTTGTTCCATGCCTGCATCATGGTCGTTATACCTTGTTTTTCTTGATAAGTATTCGTATACCATATAATTTTCTTGATAAATATTCTTATACCTGTGTACTAGAATTGAAATGATGGTTGAATGTCTGTGTCTATGACTAAAATTTATATTGTATGATAATGTAGAAATGCTTATTGTTTTTCTGTGAACCCTTGCATTTGAGTGGTTTCTGTTTGCCTCAGCTTAGTAGCTGGAGAGTTATGAGACGTGGGTCTTCAAATGAATTTAGGAATACGTTTACGATTTCTGTACTGGTTAGAAAATCCTTAAGGCAATTTTCCCAATGATTGATTTATAACGTAAAAGTCGAGGTAAACTTTGCTAGAACACCTTAGATCTGTCGACCTTTCGAATTTACCTTCGCGGGTCACTAAAATCGGGCTCTGTGGAAGGAGGGCGCCTCCTTCAAACCCTTCATCAGTGTGACCGAGGGCTCATGTCCACATCCCTAACCATTTCATGCCTAAGGGTTGAGCATGCAACCCTGAGACTTCTCAGACGATCCATATGACCAAGACCTGGGAACCCTTCACCAGGTCTGAAAGGAGAAAAGTTATTCTGACTTCGGAAACTCTAGGAGTTTGGAGCTCCAGGATGCTATGACTTTACAACCTTCGAAACCAACCGAAGTCAACCTGCTGGTGCGGTTACTAGCAGGGTTGACCGACATCTAGCGGTTTCCTTAACCGTGACCGTGGGGTCTGTCCCATAATTAAACACTGATCCACTTCCCGGTCGCAAAGTGATGATAACTGTAGATTCAAGTACATTTGGGATCATCCATGACCATTGGATATATGTCAGTCTGACATTGACCACTCCGCGTGAAAAGGAGTGTTAAGCAGATGGAACCCCGAACGCCGAACTCACAAAGTGACAAGAACCGTAGATCCGGGGAAGCTTCGGGATCTCCCATGACCGTTGGATCTATGTTGTGGTCAGTTCGACGTTGACCTCTCCAAGATAGAGGGGGTGTTAAACGGGTAGAACCCCCAAATGCCGAAGTCGCGAAGCGACGAGGACCGTCAATTTGAGGGCGCGTCGGGATCCCTCCTGACCATTGGATCTAGACTGTGGTCAACTCAATGCTGAACACTCCAGGATTAAAGAGGAAATTACACAACGGATCCCCTGAATGTTGAAGTCGTGAATCAATGAAGGCCGTAGATCTATGGATCTACGTGGACCCATCTCGACCGTGGGATATAAGAAGTATTGGGAGGATGTTGGTGAGAGTTCGAACATTGGAGCTCTGGGATATTTCGCAGGTAGGAGAATCTAGAGACTCCCGGAGGCTGTCAGTCCAGAGTGACGTGGCACGATGACATCACCTAGAGTGACGTGGTCCCATGTTCGACATGCCACATGTGGCCTTGATTCGTGCTTTTTACATAAATTATATGACCATTAGAACATGACATGTGTCACCCATTAATGGGGCCACATGTTATCTCTGCTCTTTGTCGTGTGTCGTCCTCTTGGCGCAGGCTCGCCTGGCCAAAAAACTGGTGGAGTACCTAGGACACTGGGAGTTCGGGACTTCGGGGAACTTGGGATGTTGGAACGTTGAGGTAAATCAACCAAAGACCCGGACCCACCTGCCCCTACCTCTGCATTTAACGTGCCACCATGTGTAATTGTGGACCCTTCGACAGTCCGAGATTTCAGAACTCCAGAGGTTTGGGGTGGTGTATTGAATAAGTCAAAAGGGCCAAAGGCCGGAACCACGTGGCAGGATTCTGGGGCTTCGGGACTTTGGAGGATATGTGAGTAGATAAAAAGGGCATTTAGCGTCAAAGCGTCGAATGCTGAAATCCCATAATCCTTTGCGTTAAATGAGAGCATAACTTCCAATCCCGAGCTTGGATTTGAGCATGGTAACGGTTGTTGGAAATCTCTTGATGAGCAGAAGAAGATGGAGATCTCGAGAAGGGGATCCAAGATCTTTGAGTAAAAGAAATTTTTTATACCCCATCCCTCTAATGGATACCAAAGGGGTCGGGTGTGTTACAAAGTGGTATCAGAGTAGGCAACAACACTTGGCCTGCTTGGGCTCATGAAGAAGTTGCATAAAAATCTTGTTAGAGAAATTTTAAGGAGTAACCCCCTATCTTACCTCATTCATATTAAACCACTGCTGAAAAGAGGAATGCAACTTTATACTGTTTTTATATGTTTGAAAGTCTGAACTGTGTGTTGTTGGTGTTCCACAAAAAGAAGTTGACTTCACCTTACAATTGTATGTGCTGTTCATAAACCAGTAGATAAATAACTAACATTTTTTTTTTTATCAACCTTCAAGTAGCCAATGGAAAACAAACAAACTACAACGTGAAGGATGGTGACGCACCATGAGTTGGGGAAAATATCCCACAATAGAGAAGACGATTCTGATGAGAAGAGAGAAGTGGAAACCCCTCCAGATTTGGCTGAAACCGTAAGAAGCCTCATGGCATAATTACAAAGTTGTAAGGCCGACAATGAAAGGTTGATAAAGGAACAATAAAATCAAATTGAAATTAACGCAGTCCTACTACAAAGCCTATCAGATATACAAAGGATGTAACATGGACCAACAACCAGTCATATGGACAGACATCATACTAAGAAAACGCAAAGTCCACCTGAGATACAAAAGCATGGTCCTGAAAGTGGCCACACAAGGAGGAGCACCTCCAAGAAAGCCCAACATGGTGCCAAGAGACACTCAACGGAAGAATCCTCTAGTGAAGAAACTGACAACTCCAAGGAATCTTCTAGTAGCAAGACTAGTTCACATTCCCAGAGGAGAAGAAAGAAGAGGAAACATTATAAGAGCCATGACCCTGAAGAGTTTAGGAAATCCAAACTGCCCACTTTCCATGGAGAAATTAAGAAGGGGGAAGAAGCAAAAGTTTAGTTGTTTGGCTTGAATAAGTACTTCAAAGTCTACGACTACTCTGAAAACTTAAAGGCCCAGATAACCATTTTCAACTTGAACGGAAAAGCCTCCATTTGGTGGGAGGACCTTAGGAACGTGAAAGGAATCCATGAGAAGGACTTGTAATGGAAACAATTTTAGAAATACTTCAAGAAGAAGTATCTGCTGAAAAAACATTTTGATGGGAAGACCAAGGAGTTCTATGAACTCAAGTTAGGACAACTCACAATAGATGAATATATCAACAAATTTCTTGAGCTGATAAGGTATGCGCCCTACATAAAGGATGAAAAGGTAAAGATGCATCAATTTATTAGTGGACTCCCTCAGTCCTTTCAGGACATAATTGAATTTGATGAGCTAAAGAGTTTAGAAGACACCATTCGGAAGGCAAGGTATTGCTATGAGCAATTCAAGAATAAGACAAAACCTCATGAGGACTGGAAGAAGAAAAGTAATTCGGGATTCAAGAAGAATGGGTTTAAACCTTCAAGATTTAAGAACCATGGGAAAAGTTCTAAGATGATCCATCCTACTAAAAGTGTATATCAACATAATTTCTCATCTCAGAGTGGTAATAAACCCTTTGGAGCAGCCCCAGGTAAGACTGATAACACAAAGAGAGAACCCTTGAAATGTTGGGGTTGTGGAGAAGAACATGTGCTAAGGGACTTTCCACACAGGCAACATAGCAATAGGAGGGTCTACAATGTCCAAGAGGCTACTACAGTCAATGATGTGGCTAGGAGCATGCAACAAATTTATGCAGCCTTGGATAATAGACAAGCTAACCACCAAGCTTCACTGGTGGATATGGAAGGTATGATTTCCAACCAACTAGTTTCCATTTTAATCGACCCTGGTTCTAATTTGAGTTATGTGTCCCCTGAAACCATTGAGAAATGTAAATTGTAACAAATAAAACATGCTAAATCATGGCTGGTACAACTAGCCACTGGAACCAAAATAAAGGTAACAAAGGTCATACCAACATGCCAATTCATTATGAATGGATTACCCACCCAAGCAACCCTAAATATGCTCCCTTTAGGATCTTATGATCTGCTGATTAGCATGGACTAGTTGGCTGCCTATAAAAACAAGTTGGACTGTTACACTAAAAATTTGGAGTGTGAAGATGGAATAGGGAGAAAAATAACCCTGCAAGGAATTCAAAATCATGTCTCAGTGAGACAAGTATCAACCCTTCAAGTGAAGAAGTATTGCAGAAAAAGGATGTCCTTTGTATGCAATACAAGTGTTGAACTTTGTTGAGAAAAATAAACCAATCCTAGAGGACCATCCCATATTAAGAGAGTATAAAGATTTGTTTCCAAAAGAGGTACCAAGTCTACCTCCAAGAAGAGATATTAACTTTTCAATAGAACTTGTAATAGGAGCAGTGCCAGTGTCTAGAACACCCTATAGAATGAGTACACTAGAGCTAGTTGAGCTCAAAGTACAACTAAAGGATATGTTTGACAAAGGCTACATTCAACCTAGTGTGTTCCCATGGGGAGCACTAGCCTTATTTGTGAAAACGAAGGATGGTACCCTCAGGTTGTGCATAGACTATATACAACTTAATAAGATGACCATTAAGAATAAGTATCCCTTGCCAATGATCGATGACTTGTTTCACCAATTAAGGGGTACTACAATTTTATCCAATATTGACTTCAAGTCTGGATACCATCAAGTCCGAATTAAGGATAAAGACATCCAAACAACGACATTTAGGACAAGATAAGGGCACTACGAATTTGTGATGGTGCCATTTGGGCTTACCAATGCACCGACCACTTTTATGTGCTTAATGAATAATGTACTCAGTAAGTTCTTGGATAGATTTGTGTTGGTTTTCATTGATGATATCCTAATCTATTCTAAGAGTAGGGAAGAACATCTCAAGTTTGTGCTTCAAGTGCTAAGAGAACATCAACTCTATGCTCAGTTTAGTAAGTGTGTCTTTTTCCAAAAAACAAGTCCATTACTTAGGCCATGTTATTTCTGAAGAAGGAGTGGCGATTGATTTTGACAAGATCAAATCCATTATGGATTGGCCTACCCCAAAGGATGTATCTGATATCAGATCCTTTATGGGCCTAGTTCATAAATGGATTCTCCAAGATCGGTTGCCCAATCACCTCCCTTCTGAAAAGGGACTTAAATTCATTTGGACATTAGATTGTGAAGAGAGATTCTAACAGTTGAAAAACCTTCTAACCAATGCACATGTGCTGAAGATTGCAGAACCAAACAAGGAATTCTTTGTGTGCACAGATTCCTGCAAGGAAGGGCTCAGAGGAGTCCTTACACAAGGACATGCTATTTTCTACGAATCCATAAAATTGAATGAGCATGAAATCTATTATGTGACCCACAATCTGGAATTGGCTGCCATAGTACATGCTTTAAAAATGTGGAGGCATTACCTCCTAGGAAGAATATATGTGCTTATGACAAACCATAGTGGGTTGAGATATTTGTTTGATCAACCAAAAATCAATGCTAGACAAGCTAGATGGATGGCTCTCCTTAGTGAGTTTGATTTTGAAATCAAATATATCAAAGGAAAAGAAAATAGGGTGGATGATGCCCTTAGTAGAATTATGGAAGTGATTCACTTGGTAGTTGTAAGCACTTGTGAATCAGACGTCAAGGAGAGAGTCAAAAGTGCACAAGAAACATATGCATTTTTCAAGACTGTGGAATCATACTTAGAGCAAGAGCCCACGTGGCTGAAATACGAGGGTTATCAATTGCTGAATGATGGCCTGCTAACTTGCAAAGGTAGGTTGTATATTCCAAATTGTGATGACTTGAAGAGGTTCATAATGGATGAACTACACAAAAGAACATATACCGGTTATCCTGGTTATCAGAAAGTGATCACATCCACTAGGAAACTATTTTATTGGCCCGGACTGAAAAAGGACATAGCTGGTTACTTAGCTAAATGTCTAGAATGTCAGCAGGTTAAGGCAGAGCACCATCATCCAGTAGGGCTGTCGCAGCCCCTACCAATCCCGAAATGGAAATGGGAAACTATCTCCATGGATTTCATCAGAGGGTTACCAAAATCAACCAAACAGAATGATGCCATCATGGTAGTTGTGGAAAACTTGAGCAAGGCTGCTCACTTTATTCCTGTGAGATCAACTTGCAAGGAAATAGATATTGACGATATTTTCATGAAAGAAATATTTAGACTGCATGGCACGCCTAAGGAAATCATATATGACTAAGATACAAAATTTATTTCAAACTTTTGGAAATCTCAGTTTGTTGGTTTTGAAACTAAATTTCTATTTAGTACAACCTATCACCCTTAAACTGATGGGAAGACAGAGAGGGTAAACCATGTTTTAGAGGACATGTTAAGGATGCATGTAATGCATCAACCCAAGAAGTGGGAAGACTGCCTACCACTGGTAGAGTTTGCTTATAACAATGGCTATCAAGAGTCATTGAAGATGGGCCCTTATAAGGCCCTCTATGGTAGACAATGCAATATTCCAATTAGTTGGAATAACCCAGTAGATAGAATTACGATCGGGCGAGATATGCTAAAGGAAATGGAGCAACTAGTAGTTAAGATAAAACATAATATGAAAATATCTCATGATATACAGAAAAGCTATGCAGATAGAAAAATGACTCATAGAGAGTTCAAAGCAGGGGACCATGTATATCTCCGAGTTAGGCCCATAAAAAGTTCATTGAGAATGGGAGCTTGTGCCAAGCTGGCACCTCGATATTGTGGACCCTTTGAAATTTTGGATAAAGTGTGAAATGTAGCATATATACTCGCACTTCCTCCCACAATGAAGGCACATAATGTTTTCCATGTTTCATTACTGAAGAAATATGTAGATCATTCTAATCATATAATTGATTGGTCTGTGATTCGGGTGGAACCAGAGGGAGAATTCCTGCCAGAGCCACAATGCATAATAGACAGGAAGGAAATCCCACTCAGGAAGAGAACCATTGCACAGGTCAAGGTGCAGTGGAAACACCTTGGTCCAGATGAAGCTACATGGGAAATGAAGGATGCCATGAAACATGCATACCCATTTTTGTTTACTTATGTACATACAGAGCACATCAGAATGTAGAACATCGAGGATGATGTTCCTTTAAGGGGAAGGGAATTGTAACACCCCTATTTCTCCCAGCTTGTAAATATAACTATAACTTTCCAAAAGATTATGGGCAGACTGAATACATGTGGATGTTGGAATTGATGAACCTTTTGTTATAAAAGGTAATGTATGTATTTTTTGTTATTAAATAAAATGGATAGTGTTGCATAATTTTTGAGGAGGGGGTTTGCCAAGGTATATCATGATGCTATGAGAGAGATGGTGAGGGGAACCAACAATGGTTGATATGAACCCCACCAGAACAGTACCTTACTGGATTTAAATTACATAGACCCAGAACAGTCCTCTGACCCAGCAATAAGTTACTAGTCAGGCGAGTAGTTGGGGAGTCCTCCTCAAGAGTTAATGAAGAGATGGGAAGAGTACCCATATGAAAGACTTCCTAACCTGACCACGAACTAGGGATTTAGACTGACACAATATTTCTAAGGAAGGCAAGAAAAGAGGGGAATTCATGGGAAGAGGAGGATTATGAAGGAGATGAGTCGAGAGACCCTCTTTCCTGAAGAAGAAGAGCACGTGCAGCTCTCTGGTTTGGAAGATAACTGAAAAATGAGTTGTTCTGGGTACATGAACTTGTTGGGCATTGTCTTCAGTCTGAGCTGATAAATGAGGTTATAAGAAAATGACTAACTAAGGAAGCACTCATCGCAGACCCTCTTGCTTGGTAGAGGGAGAAACAAGCTGCTAAATTCTTGTGGGAAGAGGAGAGCGATATTCGGCCCTGGTTGTTGCTGAATGAGAAGGAAGAGTCTCTCTTAGAGCATCATGATCTAGCTAGGGTGTGGCCAATGGTAAATCCATCCAGATGTTTCTGTGCCTACGGTTGGGTGGAAAAGGGCACCCCTCTCAACAGTTGCTTCACCATATGGTTTTCTTGATAAGCATTCTTATACCTATGTACTAGAATTGAAATGATGGTTGAATGTCTGTGTCTATGATTAAACTTTGTATTGTATGATTAATGTAGAAATGCTTATTGTTTTTCTGTGAACCCTTGCATTTGAGTGGTTTCTGTTTGCCTCATCTTAGTAGCTACAGATCTGTGAGACGTGGGTCTTCAAATGAATTTAGGAATACATTTACGATTTTTGTACTGGTTGGAAAATACTGAAGGGAATTTCCCCAATGATTGATTTATAATGTAAAAGTCAAGGTAAACTTCTCTAGAACACCTTGGCCCTGTCGACCCTTTGAATTTACCTTCTCAGGTTACTAAAATCAATCTCTGTGGAAATAGAACTCCTCCTTCAAACCCTTCGTCGGTGTGACCGAGGGCTCATGTCCACAGCTCTAACCAAATCATGACTAAGGGTTGAGTGTGCAGCCCCGAGACTTGTCAAAGGATCCATATGAACAAGACTTGGGAACCCTTTGCTAGGTTCGAAAGGAGCGAAGCTATTTTGACTTTGAAACTCCAAGAGTTTGGAGCTCGAGGATTCTATGTCTTTATAACCTTCGAAACCAATCGAAGGCAACTTGCTGGTGCGGTTACTGGCGGGGTTGACTAACATCTGGCAGTTTCCTTAACCATGACCGTGGGATCTGTCCCATCCTTAAACCTTGATCCACTTCCCGGTCATGAAGTGATGAGAACCGTAGATTCGAGGACATTCGAGATCATCCCTAACCGTTGGATCTACGCCGTGGTCAGGCCGACGTTGACAACTCTGGGTGAAAAGGAGTGTCAAGTGGGTGGAACCCTTGAACGTCGAACTCGCAAAGTGACGAGAACCATAGATTCGGGGACGCTTCAGGATCTCCCATGACCATTGGATCTATGCCGCAGTCCATCCGACGTTGACCACTCTAGGAGAGAAGGGGTGTTAAATGAGTAGAACCTTTGAACGCCGAAGTCGCGAAGCGATGAGGACTGTTGATCTGAGGTCGCGTTGAGATCCCTCTTGACCATTGGATCTAGACTGTGGTCAGCCTGACGCTGACCACTCTGGGAGTAAAGAGGAAATTACACAGCAGATCCCATGAACGCCAAAGTCGTGAAGCAATGAAGGTCGTAGATATATGGATCTACGTGGACCCATCTCGACCGTGGGATATAAGGAGTATTGGGAGGCTACTGGCGGGAGTTCAGACTTTAGAGCTCCGAGATATTTCGCAGGTAGGAGAAGCTAGAGACTCACAGAGGCTGTCAGTCTAGAGTAACGTGGCACAATGATGTCACCTAGGGTGACATGGACCCATGTTTGACATGCCACGTGTCGCCTTGATTCATCATTTTTACAGACCTTATATTCCCATTAGAATGTGACATGTGTCAC
>ML782741.1:442312-495859 GCA_009831015.1 Picea engelmannii | reverse complement strand
AGGCTGTCAGTCTAGAGTAACGTGGCACAATGATGTCACCTAGGGTGACATGGACCCATGTTTGACATGCCACGTGTCGCCTTGATTCATCATTTTTACAGACCTTATATTCCCATTAGAATGTGACATGTGTCACCAATTAATGGGGCCACGTGTCATCTCTGGCCTTTGCCGCGTGTCGTCCTCCTGGCGTAGGATCGCCTCGACCAAAAGCTGGTGGAATACTTGGGACACTAGGAGTTCAAGACTTCGAGGAACTTGGGATGTTGGAACACCGGGGTAAATAGGTCGAAGGCCCGAACACACCTGCCCCTACCTCTACATTTAACATGCCAACACGTGTAATTGTGGATCCTTTGGGAGTTAGGGATTTCAGAACTCCGAAGATTTGGGGTGGTTTATCGAATATTTCAAAAGAGTCGAAGGTTGGAACCATGTGGTAGGATTCCGGAGCTTTGGGATTCCGAAGGATACACAAGTAGAGAAAAAGAGCATTCAGCGCCGAAGCACCGAATGACGAAATCCCGTAAGCTTGTGCGTTAAACGAGAGCGTAACTTCCAATTCCGAGCTCATATTTGAGCATGGTGAAAGTTGTTGGAAAGCTCTTGACGAGCAGAAGGAGATGGAGATCTCGGGAAGGGGATCCAAGATATTTGAGTAAAAGCAAAATTTTTATACCCCATCCCTCTAATGGATACCTAAGGGATCATGTGTTTTACAATTATGCACTGTAATTTCCCTCGGTTGGGATGGGTATCATTACAAAGGTGGTGGACCTCCAAAACCCCCTTCACCATCCTCATCATCATCTTCAACTGAGGCAAGTGACCATTCTTATCACCGAAAGAAGTCCTCTAAGAAATCTGATCATAATCTTCCTTTATTAAAATTGGATGTTAAGTTTGAAGTTCCGACCTATGATGGAGAATTGAATGTTGAGAAATTGGACAACTAGATCAAGTAAATAGAGGTATATCGTAGGGTTCAAAAGATCATGGAAGAAGCTTGAAGGATACAATTAGCTTCTCTTCGACTAAGTGGCACAACCTTAATATGGTGGGAGAGTAAGATGCAAGTTGATCTTGTTCAAAAGGGTAAATTCATCTCTTCTTGGGAGAAGTTTACTAAAGCTATAATAAAACAATTCTATCCAATGGCTTATACGCAAACGACAATGATAGAATGGAAACATCTAAGACAGGGTAAAGCCCAGAATATTCAAACATGAACACAAGAATTAAAAAAGAAGGCATTATCATTAGGGATTCCGTTGTATGCCCATGAAACTCTTCTAAAGTATATTGGTGGCATGTACTCATATCTTCATCACACTATTTTTATTTTTAACCCTACTAACATTGATGAAGTGGCTACACATCTTGAGGCTAATAAGGGTAAGCATGCGATATAAGATAAGAATCCATTCAAGTTGGAAAAGAAAACGAAAGGTAAATGGAAGAGTAAGAAATCATTTACAGTAAAACAAGCTAAGGGAATACCTACATGCTCCCACTGTAAGAAAAAGGGACATGAGGAATCACAGTGTTGGATGCTACATCCAAAATTACGACCAAAGAAGTTCAAGGATAAAGGGAAGAAAAAGACTGTTGCATCAACTCATCAGGATCTACAGACATATTTTGAGGATGAATATAAGATCATGGCAATAAGAAGAAAATGTATATCAACTATCAATTCTAATTCTTTAGTTCAATCTACCAAATTGGAAAGAGAAACTGATCAAAATAAAGGAAGTGAGATTTTTCATGCCAGAGTTATAGTTGAGCATACAAAGGTAGATACTTTATGTGACAGTGGATCTCAATTTAACTTAATATCTGAAGCAATTGTTAAGACGCTGGTTTTGAAGACGCCACCTCACACAAATCCTTATCCATTAAGAATGGTATGTGAAGATGCTAAGTTGCAAGTGACGAAACAATGTAAGATCAGATTTGCAATTACAACTAAGTTCTTCAATGAGGTTGAGTTAGATTTTGTGCCTCTTTAAATTTGCAGCATTGTCTTGGGTAGTCCATATCTATTTGACAGGAAGGATATATTCTATCGCGAAGAGAATAAATATCATGTTTTCAAGGACGAGGTTGAATTTATTGTCAGATCTCATCGTATCAAAACTAATGTTTCTTTAGTGAGCATAGGGAAAATGAAGAGACTCGTGAGTGCAAGTTAATGTTTTTTTCTCATGATAATGAAATAGAAAGAAGAATATATAACAAATGCTTTATCAGGTTGTGATCGAGATCATAAACAAGAGTTGGTCAAACTCATATCTAATTATGATGAGTTTTTTTAGGAACCTACAGGTTTTCCTCCTAAGAGGGAGGTTGAACGTGAAATGTATTTGTAGTAGGATGCTCCTCTTACGAATATTGGAATGTATAGGTCATCAGTGACATATGATTATAATTGCAGAAGGTGACATATGGAAAACTACTTTGAAGACCAAGCAAGGATTGTTCGAATGGTTAGTTATGCCATTTGGGTTATGTAATGCACCACCAACATTTATGAGGGTAAGGAATGATGTGTTCAGACCCTACATAGATGATTTTGTTATCATCTATTTGGATGATATATTGATATTTAGTCGAAGATGGGAAGATCAGATATAGCATGTCAAGATAATCTTTGAAGTCTTGAAGAAGGAGAAGTTGTATATCAAAATGTCTAAGTGTGAATTTAGAAAAAATTCTCTAGTATATTTGGGATACATTATAGGGAATGGTCAGCTAAACATAGATCCTACAAAATTAGAAGTCATTGTGAACTGGCCCAAACCAACTACTGCCACATAAGTCAGGAGCTTATTAGGAGCAATACAGTACTAGATAAAATTCATTACTAATTTCTCATTCATAACAACTCCTCTGTATGCATTAACAAGTGTTAAACAAGTCTTTCAATGGGGAGGTAAGCAACATAAATCCTTTGAGACATTGAAGGAAAAGATAAGCACCACACCAATTTTAGGCCCTGCAAGATCTACAACAACCATTTGAGATTCAAACTGATGGAAGCGAATATGCCATGGGAGCAGTATTGATGCAATGGGGAAAACCTATATGTTATCATTTTGAGACTTTCACTCAAGATGTGATTAACTATCCAACATATCATAAGGAATTGTATGCGTTGGTACACAATGTAAATAAATGGAAGTATTACTTAATGGGAAAGGAAAGTATAATTCATATAGAAGATCAACCATTGCAGTATTTTCAGTCACAAACCAAGCTTCAACAGTCACGACACTTCAGGTGGATGGGTTTCTTACAACAGTTTCATTTGGTAATCAAGTATAAGAAAGGTATTCATAACAATGTTGCAGATATGTTTTCAAGACTAGTTATTAATGCATCTACAATACTCAAGTATAATCCTTTAGCTCATGAAAGTTATGCAAAACAATATGCTAAGGATGATGATTTTAAAGAGCTATACGATGCATTAACTCGTGGCATTCAACAATCAAATTATTACATGAATGAAAATTTGTTATATCATCTCGGAAAAATTTGTATACCTAGAGATGAAAGAGTAAATATAATAAGAGAATCTCATACATATCTCATTTTTGGTCATTTCGGGGTTAGTAAGACAATTTCACAATTGCAAAGATATTGTTATTGGCCTCGAATGAATGAAAAAGTTTCCAAGTATATCAAAGGGCATGTTATGTGTGCCACAAGTAAGCCTAGGAACAAAAAGTTGGGATTATATACACTAGTTCTAGTACCTTCTCAACCATGGGAAAGTATATCCATGGATTTTGTAGGGGGTTTTCCGATATCCAGGACAGGTCATGATTATCTATATGTCGTCGTGGATAGATTCAACAAGATGTGTATTTTGATGCCATGCAAGAAACATGTCACGGGTGAACAAACATCCCATATGTTCTTGCAAATGTATGGGTTCATTTTGGACTTCCTACATCTATTATATCAGTTTGAGACTCTCATTTTTTGGAAAAGTTTTGGTCTCATTTATGGGAGTTCATAGACACTAAGCTACGAAAGAACATAACTTTTCATCCACAGATAAATGGATAGACAAAGGTGGTAAACAAAACAATGGTACATGTACTTTGAGGATACTGCAACAAGCATCATAAGTTATGGGATGAACAATTTCCTTATGTACAACATGCCTATAATCATGCCATGCATTCTTCTACTAAAAAAACTCCTTTTGAAGTGTGTTTGGGGTACTTGCCTAAATCACCTATGGAATTTGGTTTTGGAGAAGCAAGTCAAGAAGATGGACAAAATGATACAGATAAAGCTAAAAGGTTCATTCAAAAGATTCAACATGTACATCAAGTAGTATAGGAACAATTGAAGAAAAGTCAAGCCAAATATAAGGAAAGACATGACAAACATTGGATTGATCATCAATTTGAAGTCAGTGATCAAGTATGGTTACATATCAACAAGGATAGAATGAAAGGTGAATGCAAAAAGCTAAGGCCAATCTTATATGGTCCATTCAAGATCTTGGAGAAGATTGGTACTGATGCCTTTCGTTTAGATCTACTAGCCTGCATGCACCCACCCCTGTTGAGATTTTTTCCTATTGGCCATTTGCTAACCTATAGGGATTCATCCCCATTGGTCGGTCGCTAGCCTATCGGGGTTCGGCGGGTGTAGAGTCGAACGTTTAGACATTACTTTAGCACTGAGGCACGAAATACAAATAGACACTGCATTCAAATTGAACCGTGAACATGACCCGCAATCACATGGGAACTAAGAAAGAGAGAGAAAGAGCAAGCTTATGCTGGGCCTCCATGGATAATTAGGGGTTTTGGTTTGGCAGAAGACTAGAAAAATCCGATTTAGATAGTGGGTATGTGACAAAGTGGTATCAGAGCATGGTTACAACACTCGGCTTGATTGGGATCATGAACGAGTTGCGCATAAGCTCCGTTCGAAGTACTCCTACGAAGAGAAACCCCCTAATGTAACTCTCTTGTCCAAGATTGAAAACTGGGAAACGAGAACCCGACTGTGTACGCATGGGAAAGAGTTATAAATTATGCGCAGATTATAAAAATATATCTAACTCTTGACTAACAATCAACGTTTGTCTTTTCACCCAAGCGAACGATCACCCGCGGGAATTTACAGACGCAGAGAATGGTGACTCACCAAGAGATGGGAGAAGGCTCCCACAATAGATATGAAGAGTCTGACGAAATAAGAGCAATAGGAACCCCTCTAGACCTAGCTGAGACTGTGAGGAGTCTCATGGTGGAGTTACAAAGCTGCAAGGCCGACAATGAAAGGATGATGAAAGAACAAGAAAAGCAAACTGAAATTAATGCAGTGTTACTGCAGAGCTTATCCGACCTACAGTGACAAATGCAGCATGAACCCGAGATGCAGAAACATGGTCGTATCAGTGGCCATACTGAGAGAAGCACCTCAAGAAAGGTCCACCCCAGAGGTAAGGAACCAGTGCCGGACGATTCCACTGAGAAGGAAGTTGGCGATTTAGAAGGCTCTTCCAGCAACAGGGCCAGTTCCTATTCTCGAAGAAGACAGAAGAAGCAAAAGACTTCCAAGAGTCATAAATTTTAGGAATTCAGAAAGGCCAAACCTCCCTCCTTCGATGGTGAGATAAAGAAGGGAGAGGAAGCCAAGGCTTGGCTACTTGGACTGAAGAAATATTTCAGAGTCCATGATTTTTCAGAGAATTTGAAGTCCCGAGTGGCCACTTTCAATCTGAACGGAAAAGCTTCTATATGGCGGGAAGATCTTAAGAGCATGAGAGGGGTCCGCGAGGAGGACCTGTCTTGGAAACGGTTTGAGAAGTACTTCCGGAAGAAGTATTTGTTGGAAAGATATTTTGACGAGAAGGCTAGAGAGTTTTATGAAATCAAACTGGGACAACTTACCATAGAGGAATATGTCAACAAATTCCTTGACTTATTGAGATATGTACCCTACATCAAAGCAGAGAAGGCGAAGGCGCAACGCTTCATCAGTGGGCTACCCAAGGAATATCGGAACCAAATTGAATTTGACGAGCCAAAGACCTTAGAAGACACTATACGAAAGACAACATATTGTCATGAACAATATGGACATTGGGCAGAGTCTCGTGGAGACTGGAGACATAAGAGTGGTTTGAAATTTTAGAAAAAGGGGATCAAATCCTCAGGATTTAAAAACTACAAGAAGAACCCTAGAATGAACTTTCCAACCCGGAGTGTACTCCAGCAGAACTTTCCATCACTAGACGGAAATAAAACTTCTGGACCTATACCAGTAAAGACTAATAGCCCAAAGAAAGAACCTCTGGAATGTTGGGGTTGCGGAGAAGAGCATCTCTTGAGAGACTGTCCACACCGACAACAGAACAGTCAGAAATTTTATAACATGCAGGAAGCTACCACCGTCAATGATGTGGCAAGGAGTGTGTCGCAGATTTATGCAACCTTGGATAATAACCAAGCTGACCACCAAGCTTCAGTGGTGGAAATAGAAGGTATGATTTTCAACCATCTGGTGTCTGTTTTGATTGACCCTGGTTCAAATTTGAGTTATATAGCCCTTAAAGATGTTGATAAATGTAAGCTACAACTAAGAAAGCAAACTAAGCCATGGTTGGTATAGTTAGCCACTGGCACCAAAAGAAAGGTAGTAGAGGTCATACCAGCCTGCCAACTAAGGTTGGGTGAATTCCCCACCCAAGCAACCCTTAATGTATTACCCCTGGGATCATACGATCTATTGATTGGTATGGACTGGCTGGCTGCCCATAAAGCCAAACTAGACTGTTACCATAAAACCTTAGAATGTGTGAGAAAAGAAGGAAAAAGGATAACCCTTCAAGGGATCCGAAAATTGGTCTCGGTGAGGCAAATATCAGCCCTGCAAATGAGAAAGTATTGCCGAAAGGGATGTCCCCTATATGCAATACAGGTGTTGAAAACAACCGAAGGTGCTAAACCAAGCCCTGATGATCACCCTATCCTGAGAGAATACAGAGATGTGTTCCCGGAAGAGGTACCGGGTCTACCTCCGAGAAGAGACATTGACTTCTCGATAGAGCTCGCACCATGAGCGGTGCCAATGTCTAGGACACCCTACCGGATGAGCACACCTGAGTTAGTGGAACTCAAATTACAATTGAAAGAAATGATGGATAAGGGTTACAATCGACACAACGTGTCCCCATGGGGAGAACCAGTCCTGTTTGTGAAAAAGAAGAATGGCACCCTTAGACTGTGTATAGATTATAAACAACTCAATAAAGTAAGCATAAAGAACAAGTACCCCTTGCCCAGGATCGATGATCTATTCGATCAGTTGGGGTGCTGCATCTATTTTCTCAAAGATTGACTTGAGGTCGGGATACCATCAAGTTCGAATCAAGGGTGAAGACATCCATAAAACCGCTTTCCAGACACAGTATGGTCATTATGAGTTTGTGGTAGTGCCATTTGGGTTAACCAATGCCCCTGCCACTTTCATGTGCTTAATGAACAATGTACTCAGTAAATTTTTAGATAAATTTGTACTAGTCTTCATTGATGACATATTAATCTACTCTAAGAATATAGAAGGACATGAAGAGCACCTTAGACTTGTGCTGCAAGTGCTAAGAGAGCATCAACTCTATGCTAAATTCAACAAATGTGACTTCTTTCAGAAGCAAATACATTACTTGGGACATGTTCTGTCCGAGGAAGGGGTAGTAGTAGATCCTAACAAGATCAGGTCTATCATGGAATGGCCTACCCCAAAGGATGTTTCAGACATCATATCCTTTATGGGATTGGCGAGATACTATAGGAAATTTATAAAAGATTTCTTTAAGATTGGTTGTCCAATCATTTCCCTCCAGAAGAAGGGGACAAAATTTCTGTGGACACAACAATGTGAAGAAAGATTTCAAACCTTGAAACATCTACTAACCCACGCACCCGTGTTGAAAATCGCTGACCCAGAAGTTGACTTCCTTGTGTGCACAGATGCCTGTAAGGAAGGGTTCGGAGGAGTCCTTATGTAGGAAGGAAAGGTGATCTAATATGAATCCCGAAAATTAAATGAGCATGAAGTCAACTATGTGACTCATGATCTAGAACTGGCTGCCATAGTGCATGTCTTGAAAATGTGGAGGCATTACCTCCTGGGAAGGAAATTTGTACTTATGACAGATCACTGTGGATTGCGGTATTTGTTTGATCAACCAAAGCTCAATGCTAGACAAGCTAGATGGATGGCCCTCCTTAGTGAGTTTGATTTTGAAATCAAACACATCAAAGGGAAAGAAAATAGGGTGGCCGATGCCCTTAGCAGGAGAATGAGAGCGATTCACCTGGCAGCGGTGAGTACCTGCAAGATAGATGTCAAGAACAGAGTCAGAAATGCACAAGAGACAGATCCCTTCGTTCAAACCGTGACCCTGTAACTACAACAAGAAACCTCTGAAGTAAAGTATGAAGGCTACCAGATGACTGAAGGAGGTCTACTCACTTACAGAGATAGACTGTACATTCCAAATTTTGACGACCTTAAGAGGTTCATTATGGATGAACTACATAAAACACCATACACTGGTCACCCAGGATACCAGAAAATGATCACTGCCACCCGAAAACAATTTTATTGGCCCGGATTGAAGAAAGACATAGCCAAATATTTGGCCCAATGCATAGAATGCCAACAGGTTAAAGCAGAACATCGACACCTAGCGGGACTATTACACCCTTTAACCATCCCATAATGGAAATGGGAAACCATCTCCATGGATTTTATCACTGAATTACCAACTTCATCCAAACAGAATGATGCCATTATGGTGGTGGTGGATAAACTGAGCAAGTTCGCTCATTTCATCCCCATCAAATCAACCTGCAAGACGATAGATATCGCCCAGATATTCATGAAAGAGATATTCCGATTGCACGGTATGCCGAGAGAGATAATATCTGACAGAGACACAAAATTTACGTCCAATTTTCGGAAATCACTGATGGTTGGTTTGGAGACCAAATTGTTGTTCAACACTGCCTATCACCCTCAAACCGATGGACAGACAGAAAGAGTGAATCAAATATTAGAGGATATGTTAAGGATGCATGTAATGCATCAATCCAGTAAATGGGAAGACTACCTGCCATTGGTAGAATTCGCCTACAACAACGACTATCAAGCATCCTTAAAGATGAGTCCCTTTGAGGTCCTCTATGGTAGGCCGTGTAATACTCCAATCAGCTAGAGTAATCCTGTAAATAGGATTTCTTTTGGACCCGCCATGTTGAAAGAATTGGAACAACAAGTGACTCAGATAAAACAAAATCTGAAGGTCGCTCAGAACCGACAGAAAATTCATGCTGACCAAAAGAGAACTCCAAGAGGGTTCAAAATGGGAGACCATGTATATCTCAAAATTAAGCCCAGAAGGAGCTCCCTGAGAATGGGAGCTTGTGCCAAGTTGGCACCCCGGTATTGTGGACCCTTTGAGTTTCTAGATAGAGTGGGACCTGTAGCCTATCGGCTAGCACTTCCTCCCACCGTAAAAGCACATAATGTTTTCCATGTTTCATTATTGAAGAAATATGTACATGATGCTAATCATATAATTGACTGGTTTGTGATCCATGTGGAACTAGAGGGAGAATTTCTACTAGGACCCCAATGCATACTAGACAAAAAGGAAACCCTGCTCCAGAACCGAACCATTGCACAGATCAAGGTGCAGTGGAAGCATTTTGGCCCAGATGAGGCTATATGGGAAATGGAGGATGCCATGAGACATGCATATCCGATTTTGTTTACTTCTATACATACCATTCATGTTAGTAGATAAGAACATCAAGGACGATGTTCCTTTTTAAGGGGGAGGGAATTGTAACACCCCGTTTCCCCCAACTTGTAAATATAAATGTGAATATGTGATGTAAATGGACCTTAAGGAAAAGGTCAATGAATGTGAATAACATTTTGAATTTATTGCAGGACTGCTGAGAGGGGATGTGCAGAAAAAGAGACCACGATGGCGGTGGAAGGCACCTGAAAAGGTGGCGTTAAATTCCACCGAGAATTAATACCGTATTTGGACTCCACTGGCCCAGAGAACCAAAAGCGGCTCGTTGGCCCCGAATTAAATGTCTTGCAGGCTGGTAGGTGGATGGTTTAATGAGGGATGGAAGGTGAACCTCCCATCCGTAGAGCTGTTAGACCTGATCAGCGCGAGTTCATTTACTGCATGAATACCACCTGTGCTTCATGCTGCTTGCCACATCTCCACTACAATTTCCATCTGCCTCCACTACTTTTTCCTATCCCTCTGTATTTATTCCCAATTCAAGCCGACAGGGAATACACTGCCATGCAACACTTGTTTAGTATGTGCTTTTTAAAGAATTGAATATGTCTTTTGAATGATTTTAGTAAGTTTTTATATATTTTTATTAAGGATTTTTTTGTCCTTTTTCTTTTTATGTGCAAATATACTTTATGGTCACTTGTCTACTAATTTAAAAGTTGATAGTTCTAAATGGGGCATGCTTCAATCAATTCAAATCCAATTTCTATGTATATTTTATGACCGTTCAACATGTTATTATTTAGTGTATTTGGTTAAGTGGTCAAATTATTTCATGTTGTAGAAGGCTTGAGAAAGTAATCAATGGGATACACTATATAACTTTGTTTTTGAAATTTCATTTATTTTTTTTCTTTTATATTTTTGCATTCAAATAATTGTTTTCAATGAACATTGAAAAATAAAAGTCAAACTTTGTTTAATGTAGGTTTTTACCATTCTATATCTATATTTTTATTTATTTATAAAATTATTTAAAAAAACATCTGTTTAGAGAGACACCACATCAACCACATATCTATCCATTAAATTCACTCTAGGCACACACCATATCAATTACATGTTTATCCACTCAATTTACTTGGGACTTGCTCCCTACTTCATCCCTTTGAAACTAAGTTATGGATTTCATAATTTTGAAACTAATACTATTAGGATATGGTATATTACAATGAGAATGGAATTCTAGTGGATAATTTAACATTTAATTGACCTAACAAATTTCAATTTAAATTAATTTATTTAATTTTAATGTGACTTTCTACCATTTTATATTTATATTTATTTATGAAAATATTTAGAAAAACATGTACCTAAAATAACATCACATCACTAACCAATTAAAAATCTATAATTTGATTTCGATATCTTTAACCAACTTCTTTTAAAGGATACTAGTTTATCATATCCATATGTATGTGGCTCGCACAAACTTAAAAAAAAATAAAAATTAACTATATAACATATGAATACACATTGTTGAATTGAATATTATTATTATTAAAATACATCGCAATTGGGAAGATACAAGAAAGAGATAATGTGATAGATTTATTTATTATATTTTGAAATGTTAATAACATTGTTAAGTAAATTGGGTGATAACCGTGTATTGGGAGAATATGCTTAAGATCATATCTTGATCACGGGTGATTGTTATTGAACATTATAAAAGTTTGAGGCTTTAGCCATTCATTTTGTTGGGGTTAATTCATTTTGTTGGGTTCTTTAGTGTCAAAATTGTCAAAATTCTAGGAGAGTACTTTCAGTTTGTTTTTATATGGTGGTGTGAATGATTTCAAGATGATAATTTGAAATTACGCTTTTATATTTTATAATCAATTATATAATTTGAGTGGGTTAATGGTTAAGAACATGTGTTTCTTTGTAAGAAGTTACAAGTTCAAATCTACAAGGGATAGGGTATGTATACCTCTTTAGATTTTACCAATCAAATTTATTTTCATTATAATTTGGTGTTGTAAATCTATGTAAAAATGTGTCATAAATTAGGTCACCTTATCTCGAAAATATTGAGCCATTTCCCAAGTCTACTTTTTAAGAGCAAGAGCAAAGAGATGAAATTGAAATAAAAAACTAAGGTTCTTAGATTTAGGTACCTTGGAGATGAAAAGACTATTCTATATTGAAATCTCTTGCAATTTCATGTTGGTGATATTATATTGGATTTGTTGCAATTATGGAGAATAGGTTGGAGTAAGATTTCAAAGAAAAAGGGTTAAAGTTGGTGATTTAGCAAAACAAAACACATGAACACTTTATGAGAATGTGGATTTTTTTTAAACCAACTAAATAATGTGTAAATTTTGTTAAAACAAATTTCAAAAATAGATTTAATTTAAAATGTTTTAATAATACAAATTTAAAGAAAAATTTAACCTTGAAAATATCTTTAATGCATTTTATTATAATGATGATGTAAATTATTATTCTTTAATTATAAGAAATTTTAAAGACAATAGTCCCAAGGGTTACTTCAAGTGGTTTTGAGCCAAATATGAAGCTATCATCAACAAAAGATGTCATGAGTTCGAATCTCTTATTCCCCTTGAGGTTAAACCTTGAGGTTTACCATCCATGAAATGGGGAAGTTTATCTCGAAAAAAAAAATTAAAAACAATAAAAATTAAAAAATAATACCCATGATCCATATGAATGCTAACTTCATTTCTTCATGATGTATTTTAATAGAATTTTTGAAAATTCTTAGTATGCCACAATGATTCTTTCGATAGAAAAAGAAAAACATACCTAATAAAATATATTAACTATCAACTTAATAGCTTGATGTCAACATTTTCTTAGAAAATACAATTTGGTGAAACCAAGTGATACTCACTAAAACAATCTAAAACAATCATGATGAAATATGGTATGAATGATATCAACTTAATAGCTTGATGTCAACATTTTCTTAGAAAATACAATTTGGTGAAACCAAGTGATACTCACTAAAACAATCACCAAGTGATACTCACTAAAACAATCATGATGAAATATTGTATGATAGTTAATTTATAAATGTATAAAAATTATGTATTTTAAAATTTTATAAAGCAGATGTTATATAATAAAGTTGAGATTTTTTTTTTTAAGTAAGATTTTTATAAAGTTCTTGTCATGAAAAACTATTATAAATGAAGGAATATTTCATATTTGTGATAGTTATATGATGAAATTATTATTAATGTAAGTAGACTTATTCTAGAAGTCTACTTATAATTAAAGATGAGGACAATAAGTAATGTTAGGGATGGAGATATTGTGGAGATAGTTATGCTATATTGGACATATCGTTATGAGAACCTCAATGCTATATTATGAGACCTCAATGCTATATTATGAGGCCTCACGAATGTATTGAATGTAAGAGAGATGTATCATTATTTTGTATATTAATGATTATGTATGTTTTGTGTGTATATTTTCCATTCATATGATGATTTCTATGTGTTATTATTTGTTGCTATGCTGCTCTTAATTCCTACATTTGGTATCAAAGCAAAAGAATCCTGCATGTAGAATAGAGAGAGTGAGAAGATTACTGCGTGTGATGAGACTGCAATAATCCTGTGTGTCTTTGAGAGAGTTTTCTTAGAGCCACGGTGAACCGGTAGTCGGGCACAGTAGCGCAGAGAGCAATGAGCGACTGGGTTGTAGCTACGTTGTAGACTTCGTGTATGGCGTTCATTTTCTTGGCTTTGGGAAGCCATCGGACGGGCGTGTAGATGTCCTTCTGGAATAGGTTGGGGCTATAGAAGGGAGATGTAAAAGGCTATGTCTAGAAGATGGCTCCTGTGCAGAGATGCCATGGCACGTCAAGCGCAATCATTGCTAGAGCATGGAGTTATCTTATCTAATCACTACATATTGGTGCGATTGGTGACACCATGCAATGTGAAAATAATGTTTGGTTTCTGCTGCGTTTGGTGCGTGTGCAGAGAGGAGTTGCGCATTTAGAGTGTTTGGAGTGGTATGAGCATTTGGCGCATTTAGAGTGTTTGGAGCATAAAGCGTGTGGTGCGACCTCCTAATCAATTTGGAGTGGACGTCATTTGGAGCTGTAAAAGGAAAGAAGAATAGACCTCCAAGCTACATGAAGACAAGCCAAGACACAATTCTGTATGAGCAGAGACGCAGAGCCTAGATGTGGAGCGAGGATTTTGACATGATGTATTGATTTCACCTCGCGCGTTGCCTCTGCTATAGCCGTTGATTTGTGTGTCAAACAAAAGCAGATTGTCACTGTTGATGCTGCAGAACATAATCCTTGATTATTATTATTTTCAAAGTGTATAAGGCAAGGGTTGTAATTTTTTATTAATTTGGTGGCTAACAAAGATAATTAATGTTGAGAATATATTGGCGTGGTTAGTACCAGTCTATGATTTTCAACGACAGTGACAAGTATTTTTGCTACATCAAAGAACGTGGTGACTTCAGTTGTTTTTGTTACATCAAAATTCATGGTAAAAGTCCAAATAATCGCTTGCTGTGAAGAGACCGAGTGGAGTATATCTCGAGCTGTCGTGGAGGAGTTTGCTGCTATGAGAGATAAGTTCTCTTAAAGTTAAGTTATTATTAAGTCCAAAAGTTAGGAAGTGTGAGTGAATTTTTGTAGGTCAAAGTAAAAGTAAAAGTTAAGGGATATAAGGATTTAAGAGTATAGTCTTGTTGTGATATCCAAAGTTAAAGTCAAGATAAAGTTAAGTCAATATTGATATCAAAGTGAGTTTTGGCTTATAGAGTATTTTAAATCTAAAGTGAATTTGGGTTTTGAAATGTTGTTTTTTTAAATGTATGGGGTCAAAAGTCAAGTCAAGTTAAGTTGAGTCAAATTGAGGTCACAATTTGTAATTGCATTGTAATAGGTGCATGATCGGTTGTACCAGACACCCTGGTTATTGTGTTTATTCTTCAACAAGCGAGCGTGATTCCACAATTCATAATGGGCAAAGGAGAAAAATGACATCATTAGATAAATTTATGGATGATATTTTTAAAATTGAAGATCAAAAGGACAAATTGATAGAATCACCACAACAAGAACTATTGGCAAAGAAGAATGTATTGTCAGCACTTGCAAATGAAGTAAAACAACAACAACAAGAAAAAGTAAAGATTGATGCAATGTGTGATACATGTGATCTACTTCAGAAGAATGATGCAGTTTGTGATCCTAGTGACTTGATTAAGAAGATTGATAGTTTGAGTGATTCTTGTTTTTTGGTTGATGATGATAATAATGTTGATGTACATATCTCTCTCTCTTTTTTGGAGACTCCAAATGATGTTCGAAATGATGATGCTCAAAACGATGATGATTATGATGATAGTGATGATGTTGAAATAGGTTTCTTTGAAAAACATACTAAGGGAATAGGTTCAAAATTTTTGAATAAAATGGGTTATGATGGTAAAGGTTTAGGCAAGAATTCTCAAGGTATCCAAAAGCCCATACAAGTATATGTAAGACCAAGAAATGAAGGCCTTGGTTATGAAGGCAACACAAGCAATGCCGGCATCAAATTTGTGACAACAAATGAATCATCTACAAGTAGCAACATAAGCAATGAACCTGGTGCAACAACCACAACATCCAACCAAGTAAAAAAGCATGAGTAGAAGAAGAAATAATGTTGCAATCAGCGTGGAAGAATAGGACATGCCAAAGAAAAATGTTGGAATTTATATCCATGCAATATTTGTGGTCTTAAAAATCACGATCATCAAAAGTGTTGGAACAAAGAAATTTCAAAGCCTCGTATACAAGTACAATGTGGATGGATAGATCTCCCTGAATGAAAAAATGTTATGTTCATGTTGAAAGAATTTTACAGGTTGAAGTGTTCAAATGTACGACAATATCTCCCATATAAAGTTCACGAGTTAGTTGGTCCCCCAAAGGTCATTTGTCATTAAAGTTAGTTGTACATGTTTAAGAAAGAGTTGTCAGTTTATTGAGTCATTGATTTGAGTCATTTTATTGGTTCGTGGTAACCCAAAAACCACTGTGTAATGTCAGATGTAAGTTTGTGATCAGCTAAAACCACTTGATGTAATGAATGGTTCGTGACAATGCGAAACCAATTTGAGTTTGTAATTGTTACGGGTAAGCCGAGAAAACCTAGGATATGATGTATTAGTTGAGGGTAAGCCATAGAAAACCCATGGGAAGGTCAAGGGTAAGCTAGAAATCCTTGATATGAAGATGATGCAGTTCAGATGATTGACTCAGGTATAGCTCAGGAAGACAACATCAAATGAAGAAACAAATGCAGATGAAAAATAATGAAGATGATACAGAGAGGATGCATAAGACTAAAGGTGACACATAATACAAAAGACACAAATGAATACAACTCAGAGATCCGGTTTGAATCACATGTATTCATTAAGGGGGAGTATGAAGGAATAATTCATACTTGTGATAATTATATGATGAAATTACTATTAATGTAAGTGGACTTATTCTAGAAGTTTATGTATGATCAAAGATGAGGACAATGAGTGAAGTTAGGGATGGAGATATTCTTGGAGATAGTTGTGGAGATTGTTATGCTATATTGGACATATCGTTATGAGAACCTCATGAATGTATTGAATGTAAGAGAGATGTATCATTATTTTGTATATTAATGATTATGTGAGTTTTGTGTGTATATTTGCATTCATATGATGATTTTTGTGTGTATATTTGCATTCATATGATGATTTTTGTGTGTTATTATTTTTTTCTATGCTGCTCTTAATTCCTACAACAAAATGCCAATTGTTCACTGGACCAAGAGTCGCCATGTCTAGAAACGAACTCTACTCTAGCTGAGTGTTCAAAACTGGACAACTTAATACATTAGAGTTTACACATAGCCTAGGGATTTTATGACATAGGGACTGTTTACTAAAGCTAGACACAAAATAACTAAGAGGACCCAAAATAGACAAAGAGAACTAGTAACAAAAATGATGAACCCAACATCCCTCATGTGCAACATCAGTCTTGAATCGGAGGTGGGAGGGTGGGTGCCATCATTCCAATTGTTGTAGGAGAGGACTGGGCATCCCGAGTATTATGCAAGTCCTCTGCCATGGCCTTGCATTGGTCCAGAAGTTCAAGGTGGAATTTGACATCATTTATATCACTGCACAACTCAAAAATCAGCTATTAGAGTGTGGAGAGGGCTGCAAAAATGCGCTCAGAGTCTACATCCCTCGTTGCATTCAAATTTCCCATGGAGGCCACTTTCACTGTAGTCATTTTCGAGTGACCGAAATATTGAGCATCCTGGCCTCGACTGGAGGGGATATGTGAAGCACCTGGAGGTGGGCTCTCAGACGAAGTCCATCCTGGAAAGGAAGTTAGGGCGTAGCCCAGAGAGCGCTCACGTCGATCAAACCACTCAATTTTACAAACCCAGCCAGACAAAGTGCATCCAATATCCTGTCCTGTTGCTTCACATTTTCCTGATGCAGTGGGGGAGACTTGCGACGTTTCCCATGAGTTCTCGAGATTTCTATGTCGACAACCTTTGAAAAAATCCAACCAACTGGAATGTACGTGCCCCATCCACGCTTTTGGCATCCTCCCTGCCTCAACATGTTTATCACAGAGATAATGGATGCCATGGTAAGAAGAATCCCAACCCGTAGATTTCGATGATGACGATGTCACACCGGGTAGAAAGCCGAAGTATATTGATGTAGTATCTGGGCACAAAACACCCTTAAGAATTTGTTCCATGCCTATGTCATGGTCGGTATACCTCGTTTTTCTTGATAAGTATTCTTATACCATATAGTTTTCTTGATAAATATTCTTATACCCGCGTACTAGAAAAATGATGGTTGAATGTCTGTGTCTATGACTAAAATTTATATTGTATGATTAATGTAGAAATGCTTATTGTTTTTCTGTGAACCCTTGCATTTGAGTGGTTTCTGTTTGCCTCAGCTTAGCAGCTGGAGAGTTATGAGACGTGGGTCTGCAAATGAATTTAGGAATACGTTTACGATTTCTGTACTGGTTGGAAAATCCTTAAGGGAATTTTCCCAATGATTGATTTATAACATAAAAGTCGGGGTAAACTTTGCTAGAACACCTTAGCCCTGTTGACCCTTTGAATTTACCTTCGCGGGTCACTAAAATCGGGCTCTGTGGGAGGAGGGCACCTCCTTCAAACCCTTCATCGGTGTGACTGAGGGCTCATGTCCATATCCCTAACCATTTCATGGCTAAGGGTTGAGTGTTCAACCCTTAGACTTGTCAGAGGATCCATATGACCAAGACATGGGAACCCTTCACTAGGTCTGAAAGGAGAAAAGTTATTCTTACTTTGGAAACTCTAGGAGTTTGGAGCTCCGGGATGCTATGAATTTACAACCTTCGAAACTAACTGAAGTCAACCTCCTAGTGCGGTTACTAGCAGGGTTGACCGACATCTAGTAGTTTCCTTAACCGTGACCGTGGGATCTGTCCCATCGTTAAACCCTGATCCACTTTCCAGTCACAAAGTGATGAGAATCGTATATCCGAGGACATTTGGGATCACCCATGACCATTGGATATATGTTGTGGTCAGTCCAATATTGACCACTCCGCGTGAAAAGGAGTGTTAACTAGGTGGAACCCCAAACGCCAAACTCACGAAGTGAAGAGAACCGTAGATCCAGGGAAGCTTTGGGATCTCCCATGACCATTGGATCTATGTCGCGGTCAGTTCGACGGTGACTTCTCCAGGATAGAGGGGGTGTTAAATGGGTAGAACCCCCGAATGTCGAAGTCACGAAGTGACGAGGACCGTTGATCCGAGGGCGCGTCAGGATCTCTCCTGATCGTTGGATCTAGACTGTGGTCAACTTGACGCTGACCACTCCAGGATTAAAGAGGAAATTACACAACGGATCCCCCGAATACTAAAGTTGTGAAGCAATGAAGGCCGTAGATCTATGGATCTACGTGGACCCATCTTGACCGTGGGATATAAGAAGTATTGGGAGGATGCTGGCAAGATTTCAAACTTCGGAGCTCTGGGATATTTCGTAGGTAGGAGAATCTAGAGACTCTCGGAGGATGCCAGTCTAGAGTGACGTGGCACGATGACATCACCTAGGGTGACGTGGACCCATGTTCGACATGCCACATGTGGCCTTGATTCGTGCTTTTTACATAAATTATATGACCATTAGAACATGACATGTGTCACCCATTAATGGGGCCACATGTTATCTCTGCTCTTTGTCGTGTGTCGTCTTCTTGGCACAAGCTCGCCTGGCCCAAAAATTGGTGGAGTACCTAGGACACTGGGAGTTCGGGACTTCGAGGAACTTGGGATGTTGGAACATCGGGGTAAATCAACCAAAGGCTTGGACCCACCTGCCCCTACCTTTGTATTTAACATGCCACCATGTGTAATTGTGGACCCTTCGACAATTCGAGATTTTAGAACTTCGGAGGTTTGGGGTGGTGTATCAAATAAGTCAAAAGGGCCGAAGGCCGAAACCACGTGGCAAGATTCCGGGGCTTCGGGGCCGAAGGTTGAAACCACGTGGCAAGATTCTGGGGCTTCGGGACTTTGGAGGATATGTGAGTAGAGAAAAAGGGCATTTAGTGTCGAAGTGTCGAACACTGAAATCCCGTAATCCTGTGCGTTAAATGAGAGCGTAACTTCCAATCACGAGCTTGGATTTGAGCATGGTGACGGTTGTTGGAAATCTCTTGATGAGCAGAAGAAGATGGAGATCTTGGGAAGGGGATCCGAGATCTTTGAGTAAAAGAAATTTTTTATACCCCATCTTTCTAATGGATACCAAAAGGGTCAGGTGTGTTACAACGTGGTATCGGAGTAGGCAACAACACTTGGCGTGCTTGGGCTCATGAACAAGTTGCATAAAAATCTTGTTAGAGAAATTTTTATCCGATCCGAGAAAGTTGAACAAGTAGGCAACAACACTTGGATCCGAGATCTTTGAGTAAAAGAAATTTTTTATACCCCATCTTTCTAATGGATACCAAAAGGGTCGGGTGTGTTACAAAGTGGTATCAGAGTAGGCAACAACACTTGGCCTACTTGGGCATGAACAAGTTGCATAAAAATCTTGTTAGAGAAATTTTAAGGAGTAACCCCCTATCTTACCTCATTCATAAGAAACCTATTTAAACCACTGCTGAAAAGAGGAATGCAACTTTATACTGTTTTTATATGTTTGAAATTCTGAACTGTGTGTTGTTGGTGTTCCACAAAAAGTAGTTGACTTCACCTTACAACTGTATGTGCTGTTCATAAACCAGTAGATAAATAACTAACAAAAAATGTTTTATCAACATTCAAGCAGCCAATGGACAACAAACAAACTACAATGTGAAGGATGGTGACACACCATGAGTTGGGGAAAATATCCCACAATAGAGAAGAAGATTCTGATGAGAAGAGAGCAGTGGAAATCCCTCCAGATTTGGTTGAAATCGTAAGAAGCCTCATGGCATAATTACAAAGTTGTAAGGTCGACAATGAAAGGTTGATAAAAGAACAGTAAAATCAAACCTAAATTGACGCAGTCCTACTACAAAGCCTATCAGATATACAAAGGATGCAACATGGACCAACAACCAGTCATATGGACAAACATCATACTAAGAAAACGCAAAGTCCATCTGAGATACAAAAGCATGGTCCTGAAAGTGGCCACACAAGGAGGAGCACCTCCAAGAAATCCCAACATGGGGCCAAGAGACACTTAACGAAAGAATCCTCTAGTGAAGAAACTGACAACTCCAAGGAATCTTCTAGTAGCAAGACTAGTTCACATTCCCAGAGGAGAAGAAAGAAGAGGAAACATTCTAAGAGTCATGACCTTGAAGAGTTTAAGAAATCCAAACTACCCACTTTCGATGGAGAAATTAAGAAGGGGGAAGAAACAGAAGTTCAGTTGCTTGGCTTGAAGAAGTACTTCAAAGTCCACGATTACTCTGAAAACTTAAAGGCCCAGATAACCATTTTCAACTTGAACGAAAAAGCTTCCATTTGGTGGGAGGACCTTAGGAACGTGAAAGGAATCCATGAGAAGGACTTGTAATGGAAACAATTTTAGAAATACTTCAAGAAGAAGTATCTACCGAAAAAACATTTTGATGGGAAGACCAAGGAGTTCTATGAACTCAAGTTAGGAAAACTCACAATAGATGAATATATCAACAAATTTCTTGAGCTAATAAGGTATGTGCCCTACATAAAGGATGAAAAGGTAAAGATGCATAAATTTATTAGTGGACTCCCTCAGTCCTTCCGGGACATAATTAAATTTGATGAGCCAAAGACTTTAGAAGACACCATCCGAAAGGCAAGGTATTGCTATGAGCAATTCAAGAATAAGACAACACCTCATGAGGACTGGAAGAAGAAAATTAATTCGGGATTCAAGAAGAATGAGTTTAAACCCTCAAGATTTAAGAACCATGGGAAAAGTTCTAAGATGAGCCATCCTACTAAAAGTGTATATCAACATAATTTAACATCTTAGAGTGGTAATAAACCCTTTGGAGAAGCCCCAGGTAAGACTGATAACACAAAGAGAGAACCCTTGAAATGTTGGGGTTGTGGAGAAGAACATCTGCTAAGGGACTTTCCACACAGGAAACATAACAATAGGAGGGTCTACAATGTCCAAGAGGCTACTACAGTCAATGATGTGGCTAGGAGCATGCCACAAATTTATGCAGCCTTGGATAATAGACAAGCTGACCACCAAGCTTCACTAGTGGAGATGGAAGGTATGATTTCCAACCAACTAGTTTCCATTTTAATCGACCCTGGTTCTAATTTGAGTTATGTTTCCCCTCAAACCGTTGAGAAATGTAAATTGCAACAAATAAAACATGCTAAATCATGGCTGGTACAACTAGCCACTGGAACCAAAATAAAGGTAACAAAGGTCATACCAGCATGCCAATTCATTATGAACGGATTACCCACCCAAACAACCCTAAATATGCTCCCTTTATGATCTTATGATCTGCTGATTGGCATGGACTGGTTGGCTGCCCATAAAAGCAAGTTGGATTGTTACACTAAAAATTTGGAGTGTGAAGATGCAATAGGGAGAAAAATAACCCTGCAAGGAATTCAAAATCATGTCTTAGTGAGACAAGTATTAGCCCTTCAAGTGAAGATGTATTGCAGAAAAGGATGTCCTTTGTATGCAATACAAGTGTTGAACTTTGTTGAGAAAAGTAAACCTATCCGAGAGGACCATCCCATATTAAGAGAGTATAAATATGTGTTTCCAAAAGAGGTACCAGGTCTACCTCCAAGAAGATATATTAACTTTTCAATAGAACTTGTAATAGGAGCGGTGCCAGTGTCTAGAACACCCTATAGAATGAGTACACCAGAGCTAGTTGAGTTTAAAGTACAACTAAGGATATGTTTGACAAAGGCTACATTCAACCTAGTGTGTTCCCATGGGGAGCACTAGCCTTATTTGTGAAAACGAAGGATGGTACCCTCAGGTTGTGCATAGACTATAGACAACTTAATAAGATGACCATTAAGAATAAGTATCCCTTGCTAAGGATCGATGACTTGTTTGACCAATTAAGGGGTGTTACATTTTTATCCAAGATTGACTTGAGGTCTGGATACAATCAAGTCCAAATTAAGGATAGAGACATCCAAACAATGACATTTAGGACAAGATATGGGCACTATGAATTTGTGGTGGTACCATTTGGGCTTACCAATGCACCAACCACTTTTATGTGCTTAATGAATAATGTACTCAGTAAGTTCTTGGATAGATTTGTGTTGGTTTTAATTGATGACATCCTAATCTATTCTAAGAGTAGGGAAGAACATCTCAAGTTTGTGCTTCAAGTGCTAAGAGAATATCAACTCTATGCTCAATTTAGTAAGTGTGACTTTTTCCAAAAAACAAGTCCATTACTTAGGCCATGTTATTTCTAAAGGAGTGGCAATTGATTTTGACAAGATCAAATCCATTATGGATTGGCCTACCCCAAAGGATGTATTTGATATCAGATCCTTTATGGGCCTAGCAGGCTACTATAGAAGGTTCATAAATGGATTCTCCAAGATCGGTTGCCCAATCACCTCCCTTCAGAAAAAAGGGACTTAAATTCATTTGGACATTAGATTGTGAAGAGAGATTCCAACGGTTGAAAAACCTTCTAACCAATGCACATGTGCTGAAGATTGCAGAACCAAACAAGGACTTCTTTGTGTGTATAGATTCCTGCAAGGAAGGGCTCGGAGGAGTCCTTACGCAAGGACATGTTATTTTCTACGAATCCATAAAATTGAATGAGCATGAAATCTATTATGTGACCCACGATCTGGAATTGGCTGCCATAGTACATGCTTTAAAAATGTGGAGGCATTACCTCATAGGAATAATATTTGTGCTTATGACAAACCATAGTGGGTTGAGATATTTGTTTGATCAACCAAAAATCAATGCTAGACAAGCTAGATGGATGGCTCCCCTTAGTGAGTTTGATTTTGAAATCAAATATATAAAAGGAAAAGAAAATAGGGTGGATGATGCCCTTAGTAGAAGTATGGAAGTGATTCATTTGGCAGTTGTAAACACTTGTGAATTAGACGTCAAGGAGAGAGTCAAAAGTGCACAAGAAACATATGCATTTTTCAAGACCGTGAAATCATACTTAGAGCAAGAGCCCACGTGGCTGAAATACGAGGGTTATCAATTGCTGAATGATGGCCTACTAACTTACAAAGGCAGGCTATATATTCCAAATTGTGATGACTTGAAGAGGTTCATAATGGATGAACTACACAAAAGAACATATACCGGTTATCCTGGTTATCGGAAAGTGATCAAAACCACTAGGAAACTATTTTATTGGCCCGGACTGAAAAAGGACATAGCTGCTTACTTAGCTAAATGTCTAGAATGTCAGCAGGTTAAGGCAGATAACCATCATCCAGCAGGGCTGTCGCAGCCCCTACCAATCCCGAAATGGAAATGGGAAACTATCTCCATGGATTTCATCACAGGGTTACCAAAATCAACCAAACAAAATGATGCCATCATGGTAGTTGTGGAAAACTTGAGCAAGGCTGCTCACTTTATTCCTGTGAGATCAACTTGCAAGGAAATAGATATTGCCAATATTTTCATGAAAGAAATATTTAGACTGCAAGGCACGCCTAAGGAAATCATATCTGACCGAGATACAAAATTTATTTCAAACTTTTGGAAATCTCTGTTTGTTGGTTTTGAAACTAAATTTCTATTTAGTAGAACCTATCACCCTCAAACTAATGGGAAGACAGAGAGGGTAAACCAAGTTTTAGAGGACATGTTAAGGATGCATGTAATGCATCAACCCAAGAAGTGGGAAGACTACCTACCACTAGTAGAGTTTGCTTATAACAATGGCTATCAAGAGTCATTGAAGATGAGCCCTTTTAAGGCCCTCTATGGTAGACAATGCAATATTCCAATTAGCTGGAATAACCCAGTAGACAGAATTACGATCGAGCCAGATATGCTAAAGGAAATGGAACAACACGTAGTTAAGATAAAACATAATCTGAAAATAGCTCATGATATACAGAAAAGCTATGCAGACAGAAAAAGGACTCCTAGAGACTTCAAAGCAGGGGACCATGTATATCTTCAAGTTAGGCCCATAAAAAGTTCCTTGAGAATGGGAGCTTGTGCCAAGCTGGCACCTCGATATTGTGGACCCTTTGAAATTTTAGATAAAGTGTCACATGTAGCATATATACTCGCACTTCCTCCCACAATGAAGGCACCTAATGTTTTCCATGTTTCATTACTGAAGAAATATGTACATCATTCTAATCATATAATTGATTGGTCTATGATTCAGGTGGAACCAGAGGGAGAATTCCTGCTAGAGCCACAATGCATAATAGACAGGAAGGAAATCCCACTCAGGAAGAGAACCATTGCACAGGTCAAGGTGCAGTGGAAACACTTTGGTCCATATGAAGCTACATGGGAAATGAAGGATGCCATGAAACATGCATACCCATTTTTGTTTACTTCTGTACATACAGAGCACATCAAAATGTAGAACATCAAGGATGATGTTCCTTTAAGGGGGAGGGAATTGTAACACCCCTGTTTCTCCCAGCTTGTAAATATAACTATAACTTTCCAAAAGACTATGGGCAGACTGAATACATGTGGATGTTGGAATTGATGAACCTTTTGTTATAAAAGGTAATGTATGTATTTTCTGTTATTAAATAAAATGGATAGTGTTGCATAACTATTGAGGAGGGGGTTTGCCAAGGTAGATCATGATGCTATGAGAGAGATGGTGAGGGGAACCAACAATGGTTGAGATGAACCCCATTAGAACAATACCTTACTGGATTTAAATTACATAGACCCAGAACATTCCTCTGACCCAGAAATAAGTTACCAGTCAGACGGGTAGTTGGGGAGTCCTCCTCAAGAGTTAATGAGGAGATGGGAAGAGTACCCATATGAAAGACTTCCCGACCTGACCACGAACTAGGTATTTAGACCGACACAATATTGCTAAGGAAGGCAAGAAAAGAGGGGAATTCATGGGAAGAGGAGGATTATGAAGGAGATGAGTCAAGAGACCCTCTTTCCTGAAGAATAAGATCACGTCCAGCTCTCTGGTTCGGAAGATAACTTAAAAATGAGTTGTTTTGGGTACATGAACTTGCTGGGCATTGTCTTCAGTTTGAGCTGATAAATGAGGTTATAAGAAGATGACTAACTGAGGAAGCACTCATTGTAGACCCTCTTGCTTGGTAGAGGGAGAAACAAGCTGCTAAATTCTTGTGGGAAGAGGAGAGCGATATTCGGCCCTGGTTGTTGCCGAATGAGAAGGAAGAGTCTCTCTCAGAGCATCATGATCTAGCTAGGGTGTGGCCAACGGTAAATCCATCAAGATGTTTCTGCGCCTATAGTTGGGTGGAAAAGGGCACCCCTCTCAACAATTGCTTCACCATATGGTTTTCTTGATAAGTATTCTTATACCTGTGTACTAGAATTGAAATGATGGTTGAATGTCTGTGTCTATGACTAAAATTTGTATTGTATGATTAATGTAGAAATGCTTATTGTTTTTCTATGAACCCTTGCATTTGAGTGGTTTCTGTTTGCCTCAGCTTAGCAGTTGGAGAGCTGTGAGATGCAGGTCTTCAAATGAATTTAGGAATACATTTACGATTTTTGTACTGGTTGGAAAATACTGAAGGGAATTTCCCTAATGATTGATTTATAACGTAAAAGTCAAGGTAAACTTCTCTAGAACACCTCGGCCCTATCGACCCTTTGAATTTACCTTCTCAGGTTACTAAAATCGAGCTCTGTGGAAGGAGGACGCCTCCTTCAAACCCTTTGTCGGTGTGACCGAGGGCTCATGTCCACAGCCCTAACCAAATCACGACTAAGGGTTGAGTGTGCAGCCCCAAGAGTTGTCAAAGGATCCATATGACCAAGACCTGGGAACCCTTCGCCAGGTTCGAAAGGAGCGAAGCTATTCTTACTTCGGAACTCCGAGAGTTTGGAGCTCGAGGATTCTATGTCTTTATAACCTTCGAAACCAATCAAAGGCAACTTGCTGGTGCGGTTATCAGCGGGGTTGACTAACATCTGACGGTTTCCTTAACCATGACCGTGGGATCTATCCCATCGTTAAATCTTGATCCAATTCCCGGTCATGAAGTGACGAGAACTGTAGATTCAAGGACATTTGAGATCATCCCTGATCGTTGGATCTGTGCCGTGGTCAGGCCGACGTTGACGATTCCGGGTGAAAAGGAGTGTCAAGTGGGTGGAACCCTTGAACGACGAACTCACAAAGTGATGAGAACCGTAGATCCGGGGACGCTTCAGGATCTCCCATGACCATTAGATCTATGCTGCAGTCAGTCCGACGTTGACCACTCCAGGAGAGAAGGGGTGTTAAATGGGTAGAACCCCTGAATGCCGAAGTCGCGAAGCGACGAGAACCGTCGATCTGAGGTCGTGTTGAGATCCCTCTTGACCGTTGGATCTAGACCGAGGTTAGCCTGACGCTGACCACTCTAGGAGTAAAGAGGAAATTACACAGTGGATCCCTCGAATGCCAAAGTCGCGAAGCAATGAAGGGCATAGATATATGGATCTACGTGGACCCATCTCGACCGTGGGATATAAGGAGTATTGGGAGGCTACTGGTGGGAGTTCGAACTTCAGAGCTCTGATATATTTCGCAGGTAGGAGAAGCTAGAGACTCACGGAGGCTGTCAGTCCAGAGTAACGTGGCACGATGACGTCACCTAGGGTGACATGGACCCATGTTTGACATGCCACATGTCGCCTTGATTCATGATTTTTACAAACCTTATATTCCCATCAGAATGTGACATGTGTCACCCATTAATGGGGCCACATGTCATCTCTGGCCTTTGTCGCGTGTCGTCCTCCTGGCGCAGGCTCGCTTGGACCAAAATCTGGTGGAATACTTGGGACACTAGGAGTTCAGGACTTTGAGGAACTTGGGATGTTGGAACACCGGGGTAAATAGGCCGAAGGCCCGAACCCACCCGCCCCTACCTCTGCATTTAACATGCCAACACGTGTAATTGTGGATCCTTTGGGAGTCCAGGATTTCAGAACTCTGAAGGTTTGGGGTGGTTTATCGAATATGTCAAAAGGGTCGAAGGTTGGAACCATGTGGTAGGATTTTGGGGCTTCGGGATTTCGAAGGATACACAAGTAAAGAAAAAGGGAATTCAACGTCGAAGCACCGAACGCCGAAATCCCGTAAGCTTGTGCGTTAAACGAGAGCATAACTTCTGAGCTCATATTTGAGCATGGTGAAAGTTGTTGGAAAGATCTTGACGAGCAGAAGGAGATGGAGATCTCGGGAAGGGGATCCGAGATCTTTGAGTAAAAGTGAAAATTTTACACCCCATCCCTCTAATGGATGCCTAAGGGATCATGTGTTTTACAGTTATGCATTGTAATTTCCCTCGGTTGGGATGGGGATCATTAGAAAGGTGGTGGACCTCCAAAACCCCCTTCACCATCCTCATCATCCTCTTCAACTGAGGCAAGTGACCATTCTTATCACCGAAAGAAGTCCTCTAAGAAATCTGATCATAATCTTCCTTTATTAAAATTGGATGTTAAGTTTGAAGTTCTGACCTATGATGGAGAATTGAATGTTGATAAATTGGACAACTAGATCAAGTAAATAAAGGTATATTGCAGGGTTCAAAAGATCATGGAAGAAGCTTTAAGGATACAATTAGCTTCTCTTCGACTAAGTGACACAAACTTAATATGGTGGGAGAGTAAGATGCAAGTTGATCTTGTTCAAAAGGGAAAATTCATCTCTTCTTGGGAGAAGTTTACTAAGGCTATAATAAAACAATTCTATCCACTGGCTTATACGCAAACGACAATGATAGAATGGAAACATCTAAGACAGGGTAAAGGCTAGAATATTCAAACATGAACACACGAATTCAAAAAGAAGGAATTATCATTAGGGATTCCGTTGTATACCCATGAAACTCTTCTAAAGTATATTTGTGGCATGTACTCATATCTTCATCACACTATTTTAATGCTTAACCCTACTAACATTGATGAAGTGTCAGTACAAGCTACACATCTTGAGGCTAATAAGGGTAAGCATGCGATAGAAGATAAGAATCCATTCAAGTTGGAAAAGAAAATGAAAGGTAAATGGAAGAGTAAGAAATCATTTACAGTAAAACAAGCTGAGGGAAGACCTACATGCTCCCACTGTAAGAAAAAGGAACATGAGGAATCACGGTGTTGGATGCTACATCCAGAATTACGACCAAAGAAGTTCAAGGATAAAGGGAAGAAAAAGGCTGTTGCATCAACTCATCAGGATCTACAGACAGATTTTGAGGATGAATCTAAGATCATGGCAATAAGAAGCAAATGTATATCAACTATCAATTCTAATTCTTCAGTTCAATCTACCAAATTGGAAAGAGAAACTAATCAAAATAAAGGAAGTGAGTTTTTTCATGCCAGAGTTATAGTTGAGCATACAAAGGTAGATACTTTATGTGATAGTGGATATCAATTTAACTTAATATCTGAAGCAATTGTTAAGACGTTGGTTTTGAAGATGCCAACTCACACAAATCCTTATCCATTAAGAAGGGTATGTGAAGATGCTAAGTTGCAAGTGCCGAAACAATGTAAGATCAGATTTGCAATTACAACTAAGTTCTTCAATGAGGTTGAGTTAGATTTTGTGCCTCTTTAAATTTGTGGCATTGTCTTGGGTAGTCCATATCTATTTGACAGGAAGGATATATTCTATCGCGAAGAGAATAAATATCATGTTTTCAAGGATGAGGTTGAATTTATTGTCATATCTCATCGTATCAAAACTAATGTTTCTTTAGTGAGCATAGGGAAAATGAAGAGACTCGTGAGTGCAAGTAAATCTTTTTTTCTCATGATAATGAAATAGAAACAAGAATATATAACAAATGCTTTATCAGGTTGTGATCAAGATCATAAACAAGAGTTGGTCAAACTCATATCTAATTATGATGAGTTGTTTTAGGAACCTACATGTTTTCCTCCTAAGAGGGAGGTTGAACATGAAATATATTTGCAGTAGGATGCTCCTCTTACAAATATTGGAATGTATAGGTCATCAGTGATCGAGAATGCAAAAATTAAGAAGCAGGTTCAAGAGTTGCTCAATAAAGGAATCATCATGCCAAGCTCCTCTTCATGTGCGGTTCTCCTATTGTATTAGTTCCAAAAAAATATGGAACGTGGATGATGTGTATTGATTTCCAAGCCCTGAACAAGATTGCGGTAAAGAACCATTATCCTCTTCCCATAATTGATGACTTATTGGATCAATTAAAGAAAGTTGTTTATTTCACTAAGTTGGATTTGAGAAGTGGTTACCATATGATTATAATTGCAGAAGGTGACATATGGAAAACTACTTTGAAGACCAAGCAAGGATTGTTCGAATGGTTAGTTATGCCATTTGGGTTATGTAATGCACCACCAACATTTATGAGGGTAAGGAATGATGTGTTCAGACCCTACATAGATGATTTTGTTATCATCTATTTGGATGATATATTGATATTTAATTGAAGATGGGAAGATCATATAAAGCATGTCAAGATAGTCTTTGAAGTCTTGAAGAAGGAGAAGTTGTATATCGAAATGTCTAAGTGTGAATTTAGAAAAACTTCTCTGGTATATTTGGGATACATTATAGGGAATGGTCAACTAAACATAGATCCTACAAAATTAGAATTCATTGTGAACTGGCCCAAACCAACTACTTCCACAGAAGTCAGGAGCTTATTAGGAGTAGTACAGTACTAGATAAAATTCATTGCTAATTTCTCATTCATAACAACTCCTTTGTATGCATTAACAAGTGTTAAACAAGTCTTTCAATGGGGAGGCAAGCAACATAAATCCTTTGAGACATTGAAGGAAAAGATAAGCACCACACCAATTTTGGCCATGCCAGATATACAACAACCATTTGAGATTCAAACTGATGGAAGCGAATATGCCATGGGAGAAATCTTAATGCAATGGGGAAAACCTATATGTTACCATTTTGAGACTTTCACTCAAGCTGTGATTAACTATCCAACATATCATAAGGAATTGTATGCGTTGGTACACAATGTAAATAAATGGAAGTATTACTTAATTGGAAAGGAAACCATAATTCATATAGATGATCAACCATTATAGTATTTTCAGTCACAAACCAAGCTTCAACAGTCACAACACTTCAGGTGGATGGGTTTTTTACAATAGTTTCATTTGGTAATCAAGTATAAGAAAGGTATTCATAACAATTTTGCAGATATGTTGTCAAGACTAGTGATTAATGCATCTACAATACTCAAGTATAATCCTTTAGCTCATGAAAGTTATGCAAAACAATATGCTAAGGATGATGATTTTAAAAAGCTATACGATGCATTAACTCGTGGCATTCAATAATCAAATTATTACATGAATGACAATTTGTTATATCATCTCAGAAAAATTTGTATACCTAGAGATGAAAGAGTAAATATAATAAGAGAATCTCATACATATCTCATTTCTGGTCATTTCGGGGTTGGTAAGACAATTGCACAATTGCAAATATATTGTTATTGGCCTCGAATGAATGAAAAAGTTTCCAAGTATATCAAAGGGCGTGTTATGTGTGCCACAAGTAAGCCTAGCAAAAAAAAGTTGGGATTATATACGCCACTTCCAGTACCTTCTCAACCATGGGAAAGTATATCCATGGATTTTGTAGGGGGTTTTCTGATATCCAGGACAGGTCATGATTATCTATTATCATCGTGGATAGATTCAACAAGATGTGTATTTTGATGCCATGCAAGAAACATGTCACAGGTGAACAAACATCCCATATGTTCTTGCAAATGTATGGGTTCATTTTGGACTTCCTACATCTATTATATCGGATTGAGACTCTCATTTTTTGGAAAAGTTTTGGTCTCATTTATGGGAGTTCATAGACACTAAGCTACAAAAGAACACAACTTTTCATCCACATAGAAATGGATAGACAAAGGTGGTAAACAAAACAATGGTACAACTACTTTGAGGATACTGCAACAAGCATCATAAGTTATGGGATGAACAATTTCCTTATGTACAACATGCCTATAATCATGCCATGCATTCTTCTACTAAAAAAACTCCTTTTGGAGTGTGTTTGGGGTACTTGCCTAAATCACATACGGAATTTGATTTTGGAGAAACAAGTCAAGAAGATGGACAAAATGATACAAATAAAGCTAAAAGGTTCATTCAAAAGATTCAACATGTACATCAAGTAGTACAGGAACAATTGAAGAAAAGTCAAGCCAAATATAAGGATAGGCATGACAAACATTGGATTGATCATCAATTTTAAGTCAGTGATCAAGTATGGTTACATATCAACAAGGAAAGAATGAAAGGTGAATGCAAAAAACTAAGGCCAATTTGATATGGTCCATTCAAGATATTTGAGAAGATTGGTACTAATTCCTTTCGTTTAGATCTACCAGCCTACATGCAAATGTATTAAGTGGTAAATGTTGAGAATTTGAAGCTTTATGAGCTTCCTATGATTATGGATGAAGATGAAAGCATTAAATTTCCAATAGTTGATGATTTTTCTCCAGAATATTTGGATGAGCTACAAGAAGATGGTATTCTCGACAAAAGAATTAGGACTTCACAACGAGGTGATGTGAAATATCTTCAAGTTGGTCTTAAAGGGGTAAAACCAAGTAAAGCAAAATGGATGGATATCGGAAGGGTGATGGAAGTCTACCCTCCCCTAGTTTTTGAGTAATCAAAGCTTTTGGTGGTCCAAAAGGCTTCCAATGGGGAGGAATGATCCAGGAGGATCCAAGAATGCTCACAGAGGTCCAAGAGGATCCATAACATCCACAGAGGTCCAAAATGGCTTGAAAGTACTCAAAATTCAATCATCCCAAATTCTCTCTAAAATGAAACCAATGCATAGAGTGCGGTGATAACTTTCCAACGATGCAAAAATCGCCTCAAACTGAGTTCGTATGCAAAAGTTATGAATGGTCAAAGTTTGAGTCAAACTAAGGAAAAAGGACAAAAGTCAAATGGGTCAAGGTGAAACTTGTCACCACTGCAAGGATGACACGTGGCATGTCCAGACATTCCATACAAGTGGCATGGCATGACCGTATGATGACTGGGCAGGTGTGACTCAACATCCAGGTGGACTAATTATTCGTTGATACATGGCACAAGGGAGCCAATGAGGGGCCACCACGTGGTGAACTCCCATTGGGAAGTTATGGTTGATATGTATTAAAAGTTTATGGAGTTGACGAGGGTTGAACCTGTGACCTCCATAAACCTTAACCAAACCTTATTTACCATTGTGCCCACACAAGTGTTGATTACTCATACTTGACGCCACATTGTTTTATTGTTGGTCAAAGGTTTAAAAGATAGTAAAAGGGTTGAGGGACTAAGCCCTTGACCCTTAGTTATATGTAATACATTTGTGACCAAAACCTATATTTGTGGGTAGTTAACAAATGGTCTGCACATACCATGCATATTATATGGTTTGTAACCATATAACAAAAACAATGAAACGACCGAAGGTTGGTGGGGCTTGAACCCATGACCTCCCGTATTTAGTGCCAACGCCTTAACCAATATTCCATCAGGGCCCATTATTATGTGATTCCCCAATGAATTTCATTTAAATTTGATTCTGGATCAACGGAATGTGCATACAATCAGTTGGGCTTGCACCCTATATATGTGCACGAACCTCGAGGTTTGTACACATGCTAAGGTGCACATATTCCAATGCAAGGTGCATTTAAGTGTCTTGAAGTACATGCCTAAGAGTACTAATAGTTTGAGGCTACATCGTAAAGCGTGTTTAGAGGTCCCTTGACGGAATTTTTAGAACTTTATACTCACTTTTCACGATTTTTCATAAGGAATCCAATGGTGTACTTTGTTTTTTGTTTTAAGCAACATAGAAAAATGTTATTGTAAAAAATAAGCATTTGAGCATTAATAAAGAGGTCTATATTGGAAGTGGACCCGAAGATGTAGACCAAATTAGGTGAACTCCATTATTAAACTTGTGTATGTGATATCATCATTGTTGTTCATTTTGTTGCTCAATTAATTACAAGTTATTTATCATTAAAGTGTATTTGGTTAGATACGTATTTCACATGTAAATTGCAAACAATCAAGTGATCATTATTATTTCAAGGATCAAGTAGATGTTTATATTTATTTAAAAACTAATGAACATCTAAGGATTTTTCAGATCATTCTTCTTTATGGGCTTACATCCCTACCATATCCAAGACCATTCTCCCTGCAATTTTATCAATTCTCACTTGGACAAATAGATTGTTATTACTCATGCACATTTTCAACAGTTTATGAAATGATATCATAATTATATTTTACCAACAATTCAATCATTTCCAACCATTATTCATATTGAAACATAATTAAACTATCATTCCTGTAAATGCATTATCAACACACTGAGCCTTTCATAATGCAATCAAACTTTACCAATAAATAAAACGAATGTGCCAATCATCATGGTCACATCTACACAATGTATCCTCACATTGAATTTAGAATACCATATGTCTATGTCATGTATTCCACCATGAGAGTTGGCAGGTTTAGCCAATGCCTCAACACACCATCCAAACTCTTCCCCACAACTTATCCAATCATTTGGATACCTTCCTCTTCAACCCATACACAACACCAAGAATATAATTCTCTTAGTGTTCTCTCATGTCGGCAAGGAGGTTGCAGTCCAAACATCGATTATATAGGGGAAAACAATTATGTGGTTGGATGGCGCTATAGCCTTTTCATATCCAAATTCAACATGGCCTCACACATGGCCATCTCTAATGGAATTCATTGCTACAACATGAATAGGTCTCCTACTCGACTTGGTTATGATCTCATAACCAATATAAAATACTATGAACTTAAATTGACATAAATGTATTCAATCATCAATGAGATTTGTATAATGAAGGCCCTCTGCCTTTGCATCAATTTCAAATATTGAAAATCTAGCTGAGGGAATTTTTACCTCAGTTCCCTTTAACATTTATGCATCATAACAAGCCCAAATGCATACCTTCATGGATTTTATTGCATTAATTGATGCTACCGGCTCAACTGATATTTTTTAGAAGCTTACAAACCCCCTTTATTGACCTCTTGATTAACATCTTACCATCCTCATTTTCTTCATACATATGGTTTTTATATGCAACAATGTCATCAACATCTTCAACCATTCTATAAAATTTTTCCTAGATACACAATCCATCATTAGTCTTATTTGAATAACACAACATCATTAATTCTTGTACATATATCAACATGCTACTCGTATTCTACAAGCATGCCACATGCATGTTTAGGTATGTCCATATGCACAAACACACATAAATTTGCATAAGGTATTAAATCTTATCAAGCCCACTTCATGCACATGCATTCTATGTTTATCATATGCATCATGCATCACTTCTATCATGCACTCCAATGCATATTTATTTTAGCTTTATTTATTTATTTTGTTGCAGATGGCCATCCTTGAATTCCTGTAGATCTTTATATCCCTATGCATTGTCGTTTTTCTCACATGTACACCAATGATAATAGAGACAACTTCCTTCCCTCTACCTTCTGCCCAAAATTGCTACCATTAACAGTTGTTTCAACATATGTAACCTTCCACACATGCATTTTTTAGAATGTAATCCAAGATTCTTGGCATAAAAAAATAAGGCCTTTGTAGTCCATTGTCTATCTTTCAACAATCATCAAATCATGGCTCTAACCTTTCAGTAGGGTCTTATATAGTCCCTTCTCATGGAACTATCTCAGCATGCAATTCCTTGCTGCACCTCAATCTTTTCAGCTGAAAATATCTCCACTCACGAGTGGACAACAACTTATCTTTCAAATGACCACCTCCATAAGATATACATGCATGCATATTAACACACACTTAACATCGATCTTCCTTATGGTGGTCCCCCATTATCAACAAGGAACTTCAAGGCATAAACATAAACATGTTTCCCTCTTCCATTATGCACACTAGTGCATATATTTTTCAATTTTATTTATGTTTTCAAAATCTAGTAGCTCCTTGCTAACATTCTCTCCTTGTTGAGCATCCCTGGCCAAGCCCAACTTGGATGAATTGCATTTCTAGCCAATTTGTTCACCAGTGTTGCCATCTCACATCTTCTTCCTTTATGTGGAGAATCATATTATGTAGCCTTGTACTTCCCTCTATATCTCTTTGACTCCCTAAACAACTATACAAGCTTGACCATCTTCCTTGTATAATTGAGATAGTTCCTTTTAGGTTCCATCTCTTTTTCATACCATGTCAAGAATATAACCATTTTCTTCCTCACGTGTCTTCTTAGAAATATTCCTCTCTGAAAACCACTTCCCTATTTGTGTTCTTATTGACTTTCCATTATACCTTGGAGATACACTTAATACCATTGAAATGTACTCAACATTCTCTATATGCATAAGCAATTCCCTTTCATTGTTTTCATCATCGCTTGAGTGTTGCAATACCCTCCAATTAGCTTGACATCCACCTCATGGTACCACTTTCATCAAATCAAGATGTTCAAGTACTTCGATTAGTCCTAGAATCATTCTTCCATTTATGGAGTACCCTTCCTTGAAGTCTGACTGTATCCTTCTAAAGAAGTTCTTCCCATAATGCTTGCTTTATGCATCTGTTGGCACTCTTTATCATGCATGTGCCTTCATTACTTCACCCCCGAAGTTTCGACACTTATACCATGTTTCCACTATGCACTTCTGATAACAATAGTGGAGGTACTACTCCAAATGTACACAACTGATTCCTGGAGGTGATGCACCTTACCTTCATATATGCACTATGACCCCCTTTAATAGACCACTATCTTCTTGGATTCCCAAACCCTCGGGGTTGCACCCAAATTTATCTCTTAACATTGTTGATTCTTGACCCCTTATCATCCTATGAATAATCCTTGACATGGCACTATTTCACCTACTAAATAAACCATCCTTCTAGATTTCATGAGTACTCACTGCTCATGCATTATCATAAATTGTTGATATGCTTTCTTACCCAACATCCACATTTGATATGCACATTTTCCATCTGGAAAAAAAATATTTATTTACTTTCTTGTTTATTTCTCCAATAAAACTTCATTATAGGTATTCCAAAATTCTCATTGCACTAAAATGTCGGATCCTTGGAGCTTCCTAAAGAAACCAATGTACATTTTTGAAGAATTGTCCTTGTATTTTCCTCATACATGTAGATTTCTATTGCATCTTCCACACACACACACACACACACACACAGACCTCCTTCTAAACCTTCTATGTTCCATAAGTAATCTTAATCTTTTGAGAAATTTTCATACAACCACATTTGTTAGCTAAAAACTATACTTAACAATTTTAGAAACATGTGCACAATTTTGCCCTTTAAGGTCAATAATCATCTTCCTTTCGATTCCTTGTGAGTTTAGCTACTCCATTCACAATTCTAGGTGGATTTATGGATTTGTCTATCCAAGATCTTTCAAATGACTACTTTCTTTCCCAAATCTGAGCTTTAAACATAAAGTTATATTCCTCTGAATAGTGCTAGTTTACTCCTTTTTGTACACTTTTCATTCTGGTGCAATCAATCCCAGATACCAACTTCTGTTACTTGTAGAAGTAAATATGTTTGGAGCGAGAGAAAATTTGGTATGAGAAATATATAATACTGATGATAAGGAATTCATATCAACTCTCATATTGTCAATATGATGTTCCAGGAAGAAACGACAACAATATGGAAATGACAACTTTGTCCTTTTTCACCCCTATTTCCAGACTTGGAATTTTGAGCCAAACTGACTATCTCCCAAACTGTGCACTTATGGAAAAATTTCACTCAACCAAAGTTGTATGTATTTATGAGTATACAAAATATTGAGTAAATAAATTTTTCTAGTTTTTCCATCTGGAGACCCTTTTTCTCCTATGAAAATCCCAAAAATCCCTAAAAAGTGGCACAGAATAGTGGATTTTTCCCTATTTTAGCATCCCCATTCCAAAGCCCCTAGAATTTACTCAATTCATTCATGGGTTATTTCCATGTCTACTTTTGGACTCCCTCCGATAATTTTATCTTAATAGAGATCTCTGCCAATGATTTGGACTCAGATCTTTAAAAACCACTATTTTGTAGTTTTTGACAAACCCAAGTAGAAATGGTCAGTGGCCTTATTTGAGACTTTTGTAGGTCTCCTCACTATGGAAAAAACCCAGAAGTTTCATCTCAATATGACTTAATATGCTCCACTTATGACCAAAATAAGAAAATGTCTCCAGAGTCTTTTTTTTTAGACTATAGAACAATTTTGCCTACATGGAAATTTGCTAATGTGGCATTGACATTGCATTGATGTGGAACTGACATGGCCTTGGTCACTGAGCCACCAGGGAATGCTTCCCCCTTCTCCTCATTTCTATACACCTCCACTTTGGTCCAATGAATGGGCTTCGTCCACCGAGACACTGACCACCACACTCAAACCTTCCATCCAACTCCGCCAATCAACTCTGGTTTGGTCCACCAACCCACCAAACACCATCCCACTACACTCAAATGTTCCATCCAACTCCCCCAATTGGTTATAGTTCTGTCCACCGGGCCACTGACCCATCGAAACCCTTGAACACCAACCCACCGCCCACCCCAAACACACCCATCTAGCTCCTTGCCTACCATCGACCACTGTGGAGATCACCACCATGCTCCCTTTCATTCCTAAGTGATTTCCAGTCTAGTGACGACTTTTCTCGTGGGGTCCTAATAGCCAAAATTTTCATTACGCATAAGCTTGGTAAGGTTCCATGGCTCTTCGTGCTTCATGCACAAGTGACACATGGGTCGATTTTGAATATAAATTGGTTATGAAAACCTTCTCTGATGCACATGGGATAAAAGGATAACTCATAGTGCATATCAATGGCTAGAAATCCATGCAAAGGATGGATCGACGATGACTGTGCACTGGTCTTCCGAGAGGTCGTCATGGAGATTTTATTTACACCGAAGCCAGGACAACAAAGGATACTAGGAGAGATGGCGCTAGTGAGACTTGATCAATTGGTGCTTTTACTGTATTTGGATCTGCCCCTATAGATTTTGTAGATGGATTTTCTTCTTGAATGGGTGAATCAACGGGTTCTGGGTAAACCACACCTGGAATAGCTGGATCAACTGATTGTTAAAACAAGTGGATATAATTGTCGATTTGATGCCCAAATCGAGAAAATGAGAGCTCGATGGAAAACTGGGGCCATGAGGAATCACTTAAACATGGTTTCCAGGGATGAATGACAGTGTTAAACCACAATCTTCTCTCCTCCGACCTTGTCCTTTAAAAATTAATCAATTTGATTCACGAAGAACTTCTATCCTGTCATGTAGCAGGCCCTTTAAGGCCCGATGCTGTAACCTACAACTCTGATACCATTATGTAACATACCCAACACCCATGTTGAGTCTCTTCACTACAAAAAAAGACTTAGCTTGCTAAAAATGAATTTAAAAACGTCCCTGTACATATAAAAGAGAACCAAGGGGCAACAAGCCCATACAAATTACAACAAAATAGTATGTTGAGTTACCCATGCATCTACAACAATTATAAAAGCATGAATCCATCCAGTAAGCACACAACAAACCTACAACATTCAATAATCATTTACACAACGAAATAATCATAGTAAAACAACATAACACTTATCTATTTATAAATATAATCCAACTGGTTTCATATGAAGGATGAACCTCCCAACCATAGGCATTGTTGTTCCAAATCTCAACAACAGGCGACCCCTAATTTGAGGCTATGGGTCCACAAGGAGATCTAACCCTCTAGTTGTCCACTCTCCACAAACAACAACCCCAAACTCAGGTTCTACTCCCACAACAGTTCCAATCCTCCATCTCTCTTCCCCACAACCTGCACAACCCAAGGAATGTACCCCCTTCACTGTTCACTATCCTTCAGGATGTACCATTCATTTATTATGGCTTCCAGTGCACTTGATTGGCCATGAATATCTCATCTGGGGACTCTAGGGAATCTCAACTGCTTTAGGAGTGCTCACAACAACCTTCATTTATCATGGCTTCTAGTGCATTTGGTTGCCCAGGAATATCTCAGCTGGGGACTCTAAGGACTCTAAGCTGCTTCAGGAGTGCTCATAACAACCTTCACAAGGCTCTTGAGCCATTTCCTCAATAGGAAATGCACTACAGGATTACAACCCAAATTTATAGGCACACGAGCCACATTTCCAACATAACACACAACCAAACACTCGCTACCTTCAAGCATATCATGGCTGGTTCTCTTCCCATTAAACTTCCCTCTTTCTGCCCAAAATCTCCATGTAAAAATTGTCCCTCTTCTCTATACAAATTTCCCTTCTGCTCCCTTTATTTCTTGACTCTCATTCTTCCCAAAGATGATTGTACTTCAACCCATGCTCTCCAATAACTATGAGATATGATCTCTCACACCCACCCTCTTACATGATTTTAAATGATTGGCTTTGGGAACATTCAACAACAACATAGAAAGTTACACAATGATAATAATTCAGAAATGTGGGTTGGATTTATACCCATAAATAATTCCCCCTTGGACCCCTCTCTCTTATGGAATCATAGCCCCCCATCATTTTCATCACTCTCATATCACAACCAATGATTGCTACTTTTATTAATTTATTTAATGCATATAATATACAATTTGGCCCTCATCCATATTAATCAATAGGAGCTCTTTTCCCATGTTGATGATTACAACTACATGAGACATCCTCCAAGACACAGACTGAGTGAGTCGACCTGAGAGAGAGCCCATAAGTTGGGTGTGCCCATGACATGGGTGTGTGGTTCCTATCTGAGACAGAACTAGAACGTTGTGCCCTTGTGTGAGGTGGTGAAGTCCATGAGCTAGGTGTGTGGTTCCTCTTTGAGACAGAGATGAAACAATGTATTGGCCTCCTTTGTGTAAAGAGTTGAGATGATACTCCAGATGAATCTCCCGTGTAATGCAATGAGAAAGAAGATCTGTTGAGTTGGACGTGCTTGTGGATGAGTACATGTGAACATGTGGGGAAGCCCATGAGTTGGGTGTATCGTTCTGAGATAGAGATGAAATGATGTATTAGCCTCCTCTATTCAGAGAGTTGATATGATGTGATTCTCCAGATGATTCTTCTGTGTAACACAGTGAGAAAGAAGATCTACTGATTTGGACGTGCTTGTGGCTGAGCATAGGTGAACGTGATCCTAGTGGTTGAGCACTAGTGAGTGTGGTTCTCCTGTGAGACGTAGTGAGATAGAGATGTGGACATCCCTGTGGCTGAGCATAGATGGATGTGACCCTAGTGGCTGAGCACTAGTGGGTGTATGAGATCACTTGCTATATTGTACATGATTCAAACTTACCTATAACCCTATTTGTGATGTAAAGGGTATAGGTCGGCCCCACCATAAAGTGAAAGATAATTAATATGGTAATTATTAATTGTATTATAAGTTATTGAGGTCGGCCCTACTGTGCCAATAGAAACTATTGTTGTTAGGTTCAGTCTAATATAAATAAAGGTAAAATTCCCCATTGAGGAATCATATCGCAAGTGTGAGTTTGGAAATTTCAGCAAACACTTGTTCATGGGAAAAGTCCTCACCTCTCTTGGGTGCTAGTCTTCTAGGGTTTGTGAAGCACCCTTTTGTGTGCTAGTTATTTATGTTGGTGGAGGTATTTCTCTTGAAGAATATAGCAAAGGATTGGCTGGGTTTTCTTCCCCTGTTGAGAAGGGTTTCCCAGGATACTTCTTGTGTACTTGTGCATGGTGTTTCTTCTTGTGATATTGGTTACTGCAACAAATTGTCTATGGTTTAAGTAAAATGCCAAAAAATGGAATGAACTTCATGATTAAGCCTGTCTTATTGAAAAATTAACATGGTATAAGAGCATAGGTCTTGAAGAACCCCTGCACAAGCATTTAAATCTAAGTCGTCCTTCTATTCTGCAGTTCCGTATGACCTCTAGGATTTCTGCAAAATCCGTATGACCCTCTCTTGTTTGGCCTTTTCAACACCTTACACTTGGAATTTGGGGCTGAAATTTGGATAAGGGTGTATGGCCTCCCTCAGCGCACCTTCAGAGACTCTCAAAGTGAAATTCTAAGGATTTTGAATTTTTGGCCCTAGGGTTTCTAGGGTTTTGTAATTTTCTACAGAATCTTGATTTTAGGGTTTCTGCAACTCATTGAAGAAACATTTCAGCTCAATAGTATTCATGTGACACTCTCTAAGCATATTGTTGGCAGTCATAAGCCCAACAAAACCTAAGGTTACTAGTCTAACCTAGCCATTAGGTTTTCTAAGTCCAGTTGGCGAGAGTTTGTGAAGAAATATGAAAATATGAAGAACAAAACTTTAGTTGAAGATAGGATTGATGGATCAAGCAACTTCAGCTCCTGGAAGTCAAGGCTTCGGGTCACCCTTGAAGAAGATGACCTTTTGAGTGTGATACAAAAGACTTTACCAGAAACAACTACAGATGAAGAGAAGGAAATAAGAAGGGAAGAAGATGTCAAGGCAACGAAAATAATCATCTACTCAGTAAGATATCATCTCCTACCTCGTATTGCCAACCCAAAGACAACTTATGAAATGTATGAAGTGCTGAAAGATATGTTTGAAAGTGACAACACCCTCAGAGCCCTTACCTTAAAGGGCCAACTTCAAAGTACCAAAATGACAAAAGGTGATACAGTTTCTACCTTCTTTATGAAGATATTAGAGATCAAAGATTAGCTAGGTGCCATTGGAGAAATCATGTCCGACAAAGAACTTGTCTTATCTACTGTCAACAATCTTCCAAAACACCGGGAATCTTTTCTTCAAAGCATCAATGGAAGAGAAAAATTACCAAATTTTGATCGTCTGTGGACATACTGTACTTAATAAGAACTTAGAATTAGAAATAGAAGAGTGTAAGACTCCCCCGATGACAACCATGCTCTTGCACTTCATACAAAGAAAGGATGGAAATTCAAAAGAAACTTCAGACAAACATTTAGAGATGAGAAGACTCCACCAGCTTCAAGTCATAATCATAGAAGAGATGTTTTAGAGATTCAATGCTTCAAATGTGACAAATATGGACACTATGCAAGAAATTGTCCAACCAGGAAGAAAGGAAGACAATATGCTTCCACTGCTTACATTGATCCAGACCCACCTCAAAAGGATGAAGATAAGAGAGATGAGAATTACTTCCTCTAAACCAAATACATAATTGAGCATGAATGTAGATCCAGGTAAATGGTTTGATCATTAAAATTATAGTTGATTACATTCTTAACAAGTGAAGGGTATTATCTCTAGTGTGGGAGCCCTCATAACTTGGACCATTATCCCTCGTACGAGAGTCCAAACCTTATTGATTGATTATTATGATAGTCAAGTAGAGCACCCGAAGACATACAAAATATCTAGCAAACAAGTAAAAGAAGACATCCATCCTTCAGACTTCAGAGAGAGTTACTTGAATCAAAGGGATTCAAACAAAATGAGAAGAAGGAAGAGACAATACCTTCTCCCCCTTTAGCAATTCAGAGGGAGACATACATTATTCCAATCGATCCAATTGCTCCAGTTGATATGCCTAGAGATATTGCAGTAGGGAATAAAAGGCTTGCCTAGGCTCAACAAACTCTATAGGAGGCAAAGGAACATACAAGCCCCTCAAGGCACATCCCAAGAAAGAAAAAGAGATTTTTTGAGCTACCCCTTAGCCATGAGCCACTTCATTGATTCCGAGTCTCCTTGTCATGGAGAAGCGATAGGTGAACATGTATGGCCAGATGCCATGACAAAAGAATACCAATATATCTTAAATAATGATGTATGAGATATTGTTCTGAGACCAGAAGGGAAGTCTATGGTGACTTCCAAGTGGATCTATAAGATCAAGCATGCAACTAATGGAAGTGTCAAGAAATACAAAGCGAGATCTATAGCCAGAGGATTCCCACAAATAGAGGGAGTTGTCTATGATGAGACACTTGATCCAGTAAACCCAATACACTTCCATTCATACTACCATCCATGAGTTGGAAACTACATCAGATGGATGGATTCTTGATGATTTTGGGTTTTAGCAAGGGTGTTTCTGATCCAAACCTATATTATTACATTATTGGTGACGAGAGCCTGATTTTGATGACTTATTCAGGAAGCCATGTTGTTGGATACAAGCAAGCTTTGAGTTCTGATTTTGAGATAAAAGGATCTAGGTATGATGCACTACTTCTTGGGACAAGAAGTATGACAAAGGACATATGATATTTATCCTAAGCCAAGAAAAACATACAGCGGGGATATTAAAGAAGCTTAGTATGACTAAATTCAAATCCATGCCTACACCGATGGTGATGGATTTAAAGAAAATGAATGATGATGATTTAGACGAGAATGATCCATTGCTGATTGGATCACTGATGTATCTGGTTAACACCAAACTTGATATATTCTATGTAGTGAATGTACTTATCCAATTCATGATTCATCCGAGACAGACTCACTATTGAGATATCTACGAGGCACAGTTGGATATGGCCTAATATATGCCTCCAGTGTAGACCTGAGTTTGCAAGGATATGTAGATTGGGCAGGGAGTGCAGTGGACCGAAAGACTACCTCCATTTGTTTCTTTACTTTAGGGTCTACCATGGTTTCCTAGTGCAGTAGGAAACATAGCTCTATGGCATTTAGTACCGCAGAGGTAGAATACATAACATTGAGTGTGGAAGTCTGCGAAGCAAGTGTGTCTTCACAAACTTCTGACAGATTTATTTGATCATGAGATGGATCCTACTACTATTCATTGTGATAGCCAGAGCTGTGTGAATCACTCTAAGAACCCTATGTTTCATGATATATCAAAACACATTGAGATAAAATATCATTATATCAGATACATGATGCAGAAGAAAGCAGTACATGTGCAATACCTTCCTACACTTGAGCAGATTGCAAATATCTTCACCAAACTGCTTGCCAATATGAAGTTCGAGTACTTCTGTGAAAAACTGGCTTGGTGGAGAATACCTCTCTAGCTGAGAGGGAGTGTTTATGACTACAACCAAGACAAAGTTCGAGTACTTCCGTGCGAGACTTGGCCTGGTGGAGAATGCCTCCCTAGCTGAGAAGGAGTGTTGATTATTACAGCTATGTGAGACATCCTCTAGGACACAGACTGAGTGAGTCGACCCGAGAGAGAGCCCATAAGTTGGGTGTGTGGTTCCTATCTGAGACAGAACTGGAACATTGTGCCCCTGTGTGAGGTGGTGAATCCCATGAGCTGGGTGTGTGGTTCCTCTCCGAGACAGAGATGAAACAATGTATTGGCCTCCTCTATGTAGAGAGTTGAGATGATACTCCAGATGACTCTCTTGTGTAATGCAGTGAGAAAGAATATCTATTGAGTTGGATGTGCCTGTGGATGAGCACATGTGAACGTGTGGGGAATCCCATGAGTTGGGTGTATCGTTATGAGACAGAGATGAAATGATGTATTATTCTCCTCTGTGTAGAGAGTTGAGATGATGTGATACTCCAGATGATTCTCCTGTGTAACACAATGAGAAATAAGATCTGTTGAGTTGGACGTGCCTGTGGCTGAGCACAGGTGAACGTGATCCTAGTGGCTGAGCACTAGTGAGTGTGGTTCTCCTGTGAGACGCAGTGAGATAGAGATGTGGACATCCCTGTGGCTGAGCACATATGGATGTGCCCCTAGTGGCTGAGCACTAGTGGGTGTATGAGATTCCTTGTTATATTGTACAAGAGTCAGACTTACCTGTAACCCTATTTGTGATGTAAAGGGTATAGGTCGACCCCACCATAAAGTGAAAGATAATTAATGTAAAAGATAATTAATATGGTGATTATTAATTATATTATAAGTTATTGAGTTTGGCCCTATTGTGCCAATAGTCACTACTATTGACAGGTTCAATCTAATATAAATAAAGGTAAAATTCTCCATTGAGGAATCATATCACAAGTGTGAGTTTGGAAATTTCAGCAAACACTTGTTCTTGGGAAAAGTGAACACCTCTTTTAGGCGCTAGTCTTCTAGGGTTTGTGAAGCACCCTTTTGTGTGCTAGTTTTTTATGTTGGTGGAGGTCTTTCTCTTGAAGAATATAGAAAAGGATTGGTTGGGTTTTCTTCCTTTGTTGAGAAGGGTTTCCCAAGATACTTCTTGTGTACTTGTGCATGGTGTTTCTTCTTGTGATCTTGGTTGCTGCAACAAATTGTCTATGGTTTAAGTAAAATGCTAAAAAATGGAATGAACTTCATGCTTAAGCCTAGCTTATTGAAAAATCAACATCCCCAAACATATTGGATCACCAACCTAATGGCATTTATACAATTACATTATAATTGTGGGGATTAAAATTGGGGATGTTACAACAACTACTCTACAAAAGTTACATATGAGTATCATGATATTCCTCCTTTGGTTATTCAAGTAACAAACATATAACCCTTTCTTTGTTCTCTTTCAACGCTATAAGATGGATGCCATCTAAATCTATAAATTTGATTATAATGCAAAACTAGTATGCTTTTTTCATTTTCAAAATAATCCAAAGGTTATAATACGTAGTGTGTATTACAATTCTTTGGTGTTAATTATTATTTAAATAAATATAATCGTGTGGCAAATGCAAAAATGGTTATGTAGCTAGATTGTTTTGGGGCTTGAACTCACTATTTTACAAATGGAGAAGTTTATGGACCATTAATTGAATGGCATACATGTAGTAGATTTGAAGTTGCTTGCTCAACTTATTCTATGCTCAAGTGCGATTCCCTTTAATTTGCAACTCTATTTGAGACGATCAAGTTTCTATGATTGTACTTAATTGACTAGTTACCATTTCAAATCCCATTCCCACTAAATATGGTTGGCAGTTTCTGTATGTATTTTCATTTTGCAAACTTAACAAAAACTAGTGTTTTTAAGAAAATAACATCTAAAGAAGTAATACAAAGAAATTGCATGCAAGTCCATTTTCAATGAAGCATACTCACCTCATTTTCTTCATAGACTCTGTTCAAAATATCAACAAAGCGGAATTCATCATTATTCTACACTACAAAATTTCTTCAAGCTAGGGCCTTGGATCTTAGATGCCAAAACTGCCTTGTGGATGTGATTGGTCATTCGTTCCTAGCTCTCTCCGCCCAACCAAGTTTAGCACAATTTGCTTCCACCAATGAGGTTAGCCTATCTAGGGTTCTCAACTTCGAATTTCATGGCTATAGAGCAACATTAAGTTGGGGTTCCAAACCATGCATTTCTTTTATCTACTAAGACACAATGATCATCTCAAGGACTCTTCTAGACCCATACAAGTAGAATGGACATGGTGATTATAGCATTCACACCTCCACTTAGCTAGTTAATGCTAAGGTCAAGCTTTCCAAGTTAATGTAACTTTCCAATATCAGAGGCAAAGCATCAGAGAGTAAATTATTACTAGTAGTTATCTCGTGGAGTTTCAGTAGCTTGCCAATGTTTGTAGGTAGGATGCCAGTGAATATATTTTTTTAAAAGATGTCAGTAAATATATTGCCATTAATGATGATATGTGAGATATTTTTGGTGACGGTGAGAGAAATAAGTCCTTCAAAATTATTGTTTTGGAGCTCTATCAGTGAGACATGAGGAAGTCCCCAAAACTAACTCAACACCGAGATATTATATTTATTGTCTCCTAACCTATTTCAGTTTAAACTCATGCAGGTTCCCAAGGTTTCAGGTGATTTACAAGTGAACTCGTTGTTGAAAATGCAATGCTTATAGACTTGTAGAGTAATTAAATGACATATGGAGGGCAAGTTCTAAAAAATGTGGAGATGTTGTAGGTACAAGTGGGAACTTTGTTAGATTCCATGGATCTATTACATACCATGAGTTTATTTAGACCTATAAGTGACATGCCTATTTTCCATTTTTAGTTGTATTCCAAACTATTTATAAATTTATAAAATCTAATTTCTTGAAAGGTTTGACAACCATCCTTAGCTTGGGAAATACAATCGATATTCATCTCTTATGTAGAGTTGACTCTAACTAATGCTCAAATATAATTGTTCAAGTTTGCTTAGGTTAGAAATTTAGGTTAATTTCTAATTTCCCATGCTTGATAATATTTAATATGGATTTAATTATCGTTTCTATGAAAAATTATTTTGTGTGTTCGATTAGTGGTCGATAATCTAATCTTGACTCTGAAATATCATATGGCGTTATTTTAACTCTGAAATATCATATAGCATTATTTTTGTTTAAAGGAGAATTTAAATTTGTGTTCGATCAGTCGTCAATAATCTAATCTTAACTTTGAAATATCATATAGTGTCATTTTTGTTTAAAAGAATTTAAATTTATGAGTCATATTAGAGTTTAGAGGCAAATCATTAGGCAAACTTATGCACATAAATAAAACAATATATAAAAACTATTATTAATCACATTATTGTTGGAATTGAAGTAAAGCATCACGTCATCCTTGATAATTCAAATCAAAGGGGAGATGTTGTAGGGATAAGTAGGTGCTCGATTCGATGACATTGTACATGGCAATGTTTTTGTAATGATAGGCCTTTTAAACATTCTTAGTACCGAGCTAGTTCAAAATAATTTTACATAAGAAATGATAAATGATGTGTCCAAAGACAATAGACAACCTTTTAGAGTAAAGATCCCTACTAAACTGTTGCTAGTGTAGCTTTTTTCCAAAAGAGAAATTTGCTCAAAATTATATTAGATATAATTTTCTTTACATACTATCATCCATGAGTTACAATCAATCCCCGAAGGAAAAATGGCTATATCAGCTTACATGAGAGGAAACAACAAAAATAAAAAACTTTGCAAGTTTCTACAAAAGACAGGACAAACTATAATCTGCCCGGATTACTTAAGCAAAGTGCTATCTGAGAGTTAACAAAAAAGAATCCAAAATTCTGAAAAGGTCTATAATCAGATGAGGAAACTATGCTAGGCTATCAGTATCTATTCAGATACTGTGTCTGCCTTGTTTCCCCCGGATCCCACTGATAGAATGATATCCGTCCTTCCTGTGCTTGGATAGTTTGTCCGCTTCCTTATTAAACTCCCTGTATATATGAAAGAAACTTAAGCTCTGGAAGTATTTGTAAAGTTCTTTTGTGCGCTTCTTCCATCCCTCGAGGTAGAAGACGTCCAACTTTGCCTTGCCCTTCAACCAATCTATGATCACTTTAGAGTCTCCTAAGGCTTGAAGCCTTCAAATATTTAGATGGATAGCTAAAGTTAGAGTAGCCCAAATGCCCATTAGTTCAGCCTTTGTATTTGAACCTGTACCAACATTTAGATACCATCTATAAACCAAATTTTCTCTTATTTTGATAACACCTCCCACTCCACAGGTTAATTTGTCGCTGCTTGTTGCCCCGTCAAAGAAAGTAATGGCTAATCCTTCCTCCCCATGAAAGAAGCATTCTTTTGTATAGGATTTTTTATTAGATGATTTGTTTGGATGGTAAAGTCGCATTATTTTAAATAATACAGTGTGGATCGAAGGAGCCTTGTTTTAAAAAATACAGTTATTTCTTTCAAGCCACAGACTCCAGCAAGTTATGGCCACTAGTTCAGGTAAGACTGACTTATCACTTACCCAATGATAGTAACAATCTACGATATCCTGTCCCTTCCAGACACTTGAAATATTCAACAGATATTTCATCCAATTCCAAACTTGTATTGTGAAGCTGCACTCAATGAACAAGTGATCAACATTTTCAGAATCTGCTTTGCATAAAACACACCTACCAGGTCCTTCTCAACCTCTTTTCTGTAGCCCTTCCCAAGTTTAAATGTTCCTGGAAATAGTCAACCAGGTGAATAGTTTTATTTTCAATTGGGTATTCCATTTCCATATTTTCTGTTTCCAATATATTTCCTGATTGTAATTTTTTGTAGAAATGAGGGCTGTATAGAATTTTTTAACAATTATTTTGCCAAAGGCATCTCCTCCCGTCCACATAAGATTATCCTCTGTGTCACCCAGGGTGACACCAGCTGCAGAGAGTTTCTTTGTATAGCTGTCCCATTCCTCTGCAAGAGCACCACGAAGACCTAAAGTAATGCTATCTCTCCAATAATCAGAACTATCCTTTATAACACCATGATTTTTTGCATTAATAAGGAATTTAATATTCCTACTAATAAGAAGATCTCGAAGCCCTTGAGACAAAAGAGAATTTTCGCGCAAACCCAGGATGAAGTCTTTTCGAATGTAAATTTTATTGCCCTAGCCTGGCATCCAACTGTGCCAATGATTTATCACATTAACTGTCTTCATAAGGTTCCTCCATATTCTAAAATGTGTGTTCTGATCAAAATTTGCCGACCTGAACCACTTTGTCACATCTTGGTGTTTTAAATATTTATCCAGCACAATGTTATGCCAAATACCTTCACGATAGAGAGTGTGCTAAAGAGTATTTGCCAACAAAGCTAAATTGAAAAGTATTAAGTCTCGGAGACCCCACCCACCAATGGATTTTGGCCACGATAGAACCTCCCAGCTACACAAATGGATGTGACTCGATGAAAAATTTCCACTCCATAAAAACTTAAAACATAGTTTTCTGATCTGGGCTATTACAAATTTAGGAAGTAATTCTACCGCCATCCAATATACTGCTTGGCTTTCAAGAACCAATTTAAGTAGAATATACCTGCCTCCCAAAGAGAGCCACCTATAGCACCAACTACCAATCTTTTTTTCAATTTTTGTTATCAACCAAGTCCAATCAGCCACCCTCTGTGTTCCTGTTTTCAACCGAAATCCCAGATATTTGAATCTGCAGCTTAAGGCCGAGAAGGTAAATGACAACAAATTTTTTAAAGGAAGTAGCTCAGCTTCAGACAACCCTTCAAAATGCACTGTAGTCTTTAATGAATTTACCTGCAGGCATGCGACTTTATAGAACAGTTGTACTAGATAAAAAATTTCCTTCCATTCCGAAAGATTCGCCTTTGACAAAATCAATACATCATCTACAAAAAGCAGATATAATATGTTTATCATATTCGATACTTTAACACCTGTGAGCTTATTCTTTACTTTAATTTTTTTTAAAAGAATACTCAGTGCCTCCATAACTAAGATGAATAAAAGAGGGACAGTGGACATCCCTGCCTTAGGCCCCTCTCACTTTTAAAAATGTCTGTAACCTCCCCATTTAAGATCAAAACATAGGACGGTGATGTAACACAACTCATTATCCATCTTATCATTTGAGAGTCAAAACCAACGTGATTAAGAATCAAGTGGAGAAAGTCCCAATCCACACAATCATATGCCTTGAGCAAGTCTAGTTTTAGAATCAAAGATTTATTTTTTTCCTTTTTTGCTAGGCCATGTAGGCATTCAAAGGCAGTTCCTAAAGCATCCTGTATTCTTCTCCCTTCCAAGAAACCAAGCTGTTCTACAGACATCTTACGGGAAATAAAAGGCTTTATCCTATTTGATATGATATTTGAAATCAATTTGTAGCAAAGATTACAAAGGGATATCGGCCTATAATCCCCGAAAGTGGTTGGATTATTTTCTTTAGGTATTAAAGCCAAGAAGGTTGAATTTAGACAGCCTGGAATATTCCCAAATAACCTAGACTTCTCCACCATCTGGACCAGATCTTCACTAACCAAATAAAAAAAGTATGTGAAAAATTCCACCGTCTAGCCATTTGGGCCCGAACTTTTGTCCCTTTGGATTTTATTAAGAACGTTTTTTATTTCTTCAACCGTAACAGGCTTCATTAGAAAATCTGTATCCTTTGGCTGCACCATTCTTGGATAGAGTTCGATGACTTCAATTTTTTCCGGATTAAATAAAACGTCTCGAGCTTTGTAAAACTTTCTAAAGTACTTTATTGCTGCTAGCTTTAAATCTTCTTGACCTTTAACTTGATTACGATCATCATCAACTAGATCCCAAATGTGTTTGTGGATGCGCCTCTAATTAGCAAATTTATGAAAGAAACTCGTATTAGAGTCACCACTTTTAAGCCATATCACCTTGCTCCTCTGGCGCCATTTTTCCTCATTGTATTTCAGTATTTCATTGCTTTCTTTTTCCATCTTTCCCAGTCTAATTTATTTTTGACCTGTTGTGTTTCCCTCTACTGCACCTATTAAATGTTCTTTGGTCCGTGCTTCCAGAGTATCCAGTCGCTTGGTTAATAATTTTTCTTTTTTTCTTGCCCATATCTTTGTGTGCTTTTTGAGGTCTTTTAATTTCCAGACTAGTCTGTGTTGATGACCCCCTTCCTATAGGTATTTTTCATCCTTCCAGACCATATTAACCAAAGACGAAAACTCAACATCCATCAGCCATCAAGGATTGAATTTAAATGGATAATTCTTACTAACAAGAACTAGATCCATCTGAAAAATGATAGGCGCATGATCCGATATATACGGATAGACCACCCATGACCGATACACGTCTTTTGTGATTAATAAACTATCTGATAATAGAATTCCATCCAAACTTTTTGCAATAGCCATGGGTTCCTATCGACCATTTCTCCACGTAGGAACCAACCTGTCTGGGCGAATATCCACTAAATTCTTTGACTGAAACAGTGTTTTGAGATGATCTGCCAAAGAAACCGAGAACTTAGAACTTCCCCAAACCTCTTCAGCTGAAAGAGTAATGTTTAGGTCACCCGCAATAATCAAGTTTCCTACCTCAAGAATACCACTATCTGCCAACTTATCCCAAAAAGCCCGTTTCTCTGTGCAGGGCCCATAAACATTGAGAAGGGAAATACAACAATGGGTGGATAGACAATTTCCAGTCAATAGGATACCCCCACAAGTCAAAGAGGGGAGTAAGTAGTAGGAATTTGGGTCCCAGACCACTAGCAAACCCCCTGAAGTACCTAGCGAACTGACTGCACAAGCGACCCAAGTCGGTCGAAAAACCTGTAAAAATGCCCTTGCTTTGCAATCCTCCACAAGAGACTCCTGTAAAAAAATTATATCAGGACGAACCTCATCCAACACCCATCGGAAAGCAATGAATTTTAGGGAGCCCCCTATCCCTCAAAAATTTAAGGAAAATAATATCATTATTTTTCCCTTGCTAGGGCCTTCAGCGCTCTAAGTGCCCCATTGTCAGCAATTTTAATGTCTTTTCCTTTAGAAAGTGTTAAGCCTCCTTCCAATTTTTTCCGCGAGCTTCTAGTTTTTATGGGTGATATCTCAAAACCTAGACCACGTGACCACACAAACTCCTTTCCCTTTCCATAAATGTTAGGTTTTGATGAGTAAGCATGTTCCCCATCCAGTGTTTTAGACACAATCTCTTTTTCGAGGAAAACAGGTATAGGGATGTGTAGATCATTCTCCCGAGTAGCTGGGATAAGACTGTCAAAAGCAGCCAGAAGGGTTTCGTCATCAATTTTCAACTCCCTACATGATCCGGATTATTTTCGGCACGAAATGAGAGCGGAGATATAATAACGAAATGAACAAATATATTGCAGATATTCAATAATATAACAGGAATGTATCAGAGATGCAACCATAAACACAGAGATACAGTAATACACGATTTCTATTAATGAAAGAAATGTACAGAGACTGTAAAAATACAGAGTGAAAGACTCGCTAGAATGGTGGCAGCTTATCTCTGAGAAGAGATGTGACGGCTACTCGCATTCGCACTAAGATGGTTACAATGAGGCTCGGAAGGCCTTTTTACAATAGACGGGAATGCCAAAAGTCCTAGACATCCAAAAACCTAACCCTAGGAGATGAAGCGCCAAAAGTCATGTGGGCCCCGTTTGGGTAAGTTGGTGCATCAACTT
>ML782741.1:376514-439382 GCA_009831015.1 Picea engelmannii | reverse complement strand
TCTCGAAAAAACTTCATTTAGGCCCTCAAAATGGCCCCGGAAGTGAAAACCTGCTAAAAATAGTAAATTGCCAAAATGGCCAGAAAACTGTTTTGAGCCATTTGGAAAAGGTGGGTGGCCCCCGATATCCACCTGGATCACTACAACCATTTAGATTTTCTTCGTAGATTGATAGGGTAGGAGATGAAGAATCTTACTGGGATGGATGATGAGAAGAGGCCAAAGTAGATGCTCCTAACAACATGTTTAAAGAGGGGGATGATTCACTAACAATAGTCTCCAAAATCCTAACCTGTCCCGTGCAATTCTTAGTCCCCAGGTTTGTGGTTTTTAACGGAGAAGATGACTTAGTCATCACACCTTTGACAGAATTCGAAAGGTGGATAGTATTTCTAGACATAATGTCAACTCCCAATGACTTATCCAGTAAGTCCCTTTCCCACAAAGATAAAGAATTATACAAGGAAGGGCAGTAGTATAGTAACTTACATGTGAAAGTTTCCTAAAGATTTTCCAGATGCCTAGCATCCTTCTGTGACCTAGTGTCTGACACCCCAAAAAGTTCCACCTCCAGAGTGTTGTCCGGAACATTCCAATTTTCCAGCTCTTCATCAGGTTCCTCCAGAACTTTCAGGCCTTCATAGTCCCTTCGCAAATGTCCTGTGTAGTGACATATATTGCATCTAAAAGGTATCCCCAAGTAGTCTAATTTTCGAAGTTTCCTCTGGTCTCGCCAACAAATTTCAAGGGTTTCTGGTAAGCCTCCATGAATGTCTACCTCCACCAAAACACGACCCACTTTTTTGTTTGCTGCAGTGAGGGTCGACCTATCAACTGTGATGAAATTACCTAAGGAGTCTCCAATGGCTCGTAAAGCCCCTTCATTCCATAATTGGAGGGGAAGACCTGGTAATAAGACCAAGAGGTGTCGCTTTGAGAAGTATTCACTATGTGGGTTGAAAGATAAACGCCATCTTTTCAGCATTATACTACTTGCCCCAAAATTCCACCGGGTAGACAACATAGTTTCTGTATCCTTAGGCATTCTGCACAAGAAGCCTAGCCACCCTTTTTCCATAAAAGTGAGCAAAGGAGTGTAGCCTAAAAAAGGGCTCCAAGTCTTTTCCATCCACTCCTGGATGGGTTCTTGCATTAGGTAGTGATAGGAGACTCGGCCTACTATCCCACACAATGCCATATTGGAGGTTTCCTTTAATCCAATATCTGACCCCAACATCAGTTTTCTAGGAGCCCTGTTAGGTTTCCAGATTTTTCGCCTTCTAACAGTTGGTTTGGGGAACATTCTGATTGTAGTTTGGGTCAAAATGTCTTCGGTCTCTTGATACTGTGAGAAAACTCTCTCCGTTGGGAAAGAGTTCGGACTGGGATGAGTAGTAACACAAGTCGAAAAGCATAAAGGTCAAGGAAGAAAGGTTAAGTTATTCCGAGGCATCGAAGGATCAAGTTGATAGTTAAGGTCATTGAAAGCAGGTAGATGAGGTAACTGCGAAGTAATCTTTGGTATGTGTGGTGAACTTAAATCTTCTCCCTTCCCTCCAATCAAATCCGATGGACCCATAGGTAAACTTTCAGAAGGTTTTAAGGAAAAGGCAGAGTGAACTATGGAGGTCAAGACACCTATATCACTCTAACCGCTGCGCTCCACCGGACCAGTTTCCAAAGATAGGAAAAATCAAGAGTGTTTGGAGATAGGTCAAAAAATCAAGGAAAAATAAAGTACCAGAGTAAGGTTATTGAAGGATAAAACAAAGCGGGCCCGGGGAACTAACTCTCAAACAATCAAAGACCAAAACAGAGCCCAAACTGTGTGAAATAAAATAAATAAATAAACTAAGCTAAGTAAGAAAAAAGCGGAAGTCGATGTCCAGAGTAAGAGTTTAGTTATAGTCGATGGCCTTCCTATCTAACCCTATCAACGATCTCTTCCATGACCAGACCACCTTCCCATGTAAATTCAAATTACACCTCGGCTTTGGTTCCTCCATTTTCCCACCTTTTAGAGGCTTTCCCCTCAAAGAGCTCAGCCATATATATAACAAAAACTTCTGTTGCTAGTGTAGCTAAGGCTAGTGTTGTACAATAACTTACATATTTGTTGTGGTTCTTAGCTAATGTTGTAAAATAACTTACATACTTTTTGTTGTGGTTGTTATTGTAGGGCACTCTTCCAAGGCTAATGTTGTAAAATAACTTACATATTTGTTGTGGTTCTTAGCTAATGTTGTAAAATAACTTACATACTTTTTATTGTGGTTGTTATTGTAGGGCACTCTTCCACTGAGCTTTTCTATTTCAATTTTCCCTTATTGTTTTTTCCATGTAATGTGTAAAATGTTAAATTTTGAAGGTCTGGTCCCATAAAAGGATGAACACATGCTTATGTTGACTTGTTTTTTTCATTATGATAACCTTGTACCTATAATTACTATTCGTTATATTTAAGAAAATTACTTTCATTATATCACCAAAATGTGGTTTGATGATAGAGTCCTCTAGTTAGACAACATACATGACTTTCTTTGTAGGTTTATTAGAACTAACTCAAGTCATACACCTTGTCAATGTGTTTGAAATGGCGACAACTTCTAGCTCTCATGATGAAAGATCCGAAAAAAATAAACTTTTCTTCGTTTGATTTACACTAGAGTTGATTGGATGTAACAATGTTGCCTAGACCAAATCAAATGGATATAATGAGTTTTTTTTTTGGTGATTGGCAGAATCAACAACAAGTTGGAAACGTACTCGCATGACATAGGTTCGTGTTATTCGATTGCTAGCACTATACCCTCCAGACGTACCCCTGCGGTCCCACACATAGTACACACGGATCTGCAAGGTTTGAACCAACAACGTCGCAAGGAGTGCCTTAATAGTGCACCCTATCGCCAACTAATCTACACCTTCGAGACTTATATAACAATTTTGTTAATAGGGAGAGATAGAAACTATTATATCCAACAAGATTTCTAAAAAGTTAAAGCAGGAAATCATAACAAGAAAATGAAAATGATGGAAATCAAAAGTGTAGAATCAACACCTCTTTGGAATACATAGTGTAAGTGTTTTGTTGTTGCTCACTTTTCCTTATATTAATTTTGTTTTAAATTCAAATTTCGATGTATCAATATCTTGTTGTTGTTTATAGGTTTTGGTGTTCATACGAGCCAGAGGACTATTGAGAGATTGATGCATTGCATTATGATATATCAAGAGTTATTAAAAAGGGTACAATGAGTCATCTAGGTTGTAAGCATATCTCATACATGGTTGTGTGTGTCATTTTAGTGTTCACATACCTACGAAGGCACTAGAACACGCCCTAATCACTAATAATGAGATGAATCATATAGATATTGCATGTAAACCTTGCCATGGATGAGAGGTTGATGATTTTTTAGGCACAAGGGCATACCATGCACCCCATATTAGCAATGAACTACTTAAATGGGTAGAAACATGTTTTTCGTTCATAACGTTAGATGAATGTATACATCACAAACATAATGAATTAGTGCATGACAAAGTAACCTCATCTAAAGTTGAGTTTGATAGAAATGATTTTCTTACTCGTGATGACATCAACAATATAGAGAGGAGATTAAAACATGCCCAATATATGTTTGACCAAGATGATGATCAAAGTTTGCATATATAGCAAACAACAAATCTCAATAAAGTATTCTACTATATAAAGTTTGACATTACCATAGATGATGAGGGACACTCCCTTCATTTTAGACATTCAACAACCATTACAACAATGGATGGACACTACATTTGGAACAAATTGCTTTAAGGGAAGTTATGTATTTTCTTGCTATCATTTGTTATTTATAAGATGATTCAAGCATGTAGCTAATGTCCTATTTATTTTTATGCAGTTCCAACTTTATACATTATTATAATTTGATTCCCAATATAATGGTGTTCTCGTGGCATGGGTTCTCATGTCAAGCTTTATGACCTTCGATATTGCCAAATTGATGGAAGCACTACTTATTAAAGTACACATGGGCATGTTGCAATGGAAATTGATTGCATTCATGGTAGATGATGCAACAATTGAGATTGGTGCAATTAGGTACAAATAGTTATGAGGGTGACACGTTTTTTTCCATTTCTCAAAATGCAATGTTGCATACATTGTTAAAACCACATTGTACAAATAAGCATATATTTTTAACATTTTATAACATCTACGTGCAATATAACAACATTTTGATGTGAAGTCTACCTATGCAATTGGCATGTCAAAAGAGTCCAATTAAGAAATCTTGTGATGAAGGTGAAAGATGATACGACAAGGTGTGCCATGTTTAAGTGTTTAGTTGACATTATGCACACCTAGAAAAATGCAAATTTTGTGCTTGAGGAGGCCAATAAATGTCTAAATACCTTCCAATAAGAAATTGCATTTGTTGAGTACTTTCGAGAACGATGGTTGGACATAATAGCTTTGGCTGCTGTAGTTTCAATTTTTACATACTTCTGCTATAGTTCTACATTTTAGATTTCAATTTTTGATATAGTTTCTTTTTTCACATACTTCTAAATTTCATAATTTTCACTATAGTTTCATATTTCATATTTCTGCTCACTATTAACATATGTTCTTCGAAGATCATTATAAATGTAGGTAAATTGTTGTTGTAAGTTAAAGCACGGTCGACAATAAACAAATGGAGTTATCAAGTCATACCATTCACAATTCAAACAAGTTCTTTTAAATTCAATACGAATAACTTCACATCGTTGAGTGCACTGGTTGGTGCATCCATTATTAATAGTGGTCCACATTTTTTTATTGGTGCTGTTAATACACAGAGGAAAATGGTTTCCTTAGAAATTACGAGGTGAAGAAAATATAAGCTCAATCATGGCTAAGAGCACAATATATTCCAAATCATAACGTGACACTACACCACTTAGATCCTTTAATAGCATGGATGCAAAGTCAAAATGATATTGATAAAACATACATGGTATGAAAATTAGGTCCAAACTTTGTTGTTTGATTGCAATAGGGCAAAAAATGGATATTTGTGCAAGCATGTCATTAAAGTTAACACGACGAGGGACACAAAAAGGTTGGAACAAGAAGAGACAGAAACAAGAATCGATGAAACAACCATGTACTAGGTGATTTAAGTATTTTATATTGAATATTTAGATCATCAACAATAAATAGTATTCCTTGGGGTCTAATATGGTGCAATGTTTTGTTACCACATAGCTGAAAATGATGGTTTTGGAATTGTATATGACTTGGATGTTCATGTCATGGTATTCATTTCATAACTTCATTTATTTTATGTTTGTTATCACTCTTTTACTATTGATATGAATTTTTGTTTCTTACTTTGCAGGTAGATGACAATGTTAATGGTTTGATGACATTTTCCACTAACATTAATTCAAGTCATGGACAGGAAAGGATCTCACAACATATTCACAACTTTTTTGAGTCACTTATGTAGTTACCGAGTAAATAATCACATCTCCACTTCCTAGAAAATTGCATGGAAGATGTTGCAAATGAGTTCAAGACAACATTAATGTCAACCACTTTAGGGTGGGACCATATGGTTGTTCCGTCTTTCCAACAAGTGCAAGATGGATTTGGGCATACCCTAGAGTGTGGAAGAGATTTGTTGGAAGGGATGGTTAGTCATAAGCACTCTTATGCATCATCTAGGTTTGCACATTTTCCTCCCTCAACTTAGGGATCTAGAAGGAGAAAAACATTTACTAATGAAATTGATAGATATGCTAGACGAGACAATGAAAGAAACTCAAACAAGTGAAGGTGAGAATTAGAAATCTACAATGTTGGTTATTCTCAAATGTTTACTTTTGAAACATGCTTGATTTAAAATTTCATAGCTATGCCAAGAATTTAATGCTTTTATGGTTGGTAATGAAGGATTCACAAATTTTGTTCAATACAACTTCAAGCTAAACAACTAAATGAAGAAGTTGTGGCATTGAAAGGCAAAGACTATTAGTTATAAATTGTGAAAAGTTTTGATGAATGGAAGTTTTATGTATCTCATTGAATATAATAAAAGACTCTTTATGTAATAATTTTCCAAATTTTAAAATTCAACTCTAAAATTTTGGTTGAATTATGATATTATATATAACTAAGTAAAACTTATGTCCATAATTATTCGTGTTGTTGTTCTTTTTATGTTCTATTCAAAATTTCAGAGTTGAACTCTTTTGATTTTCAATTTGTTTTTTCAATACTTTTAGTGTACGAATTTATGAATAATGTATAATTTGATACATTCTAGGGACTCCTAAGTCTAAGGATTTGCTAGTACTTAAAAATCCGACCTTAACAAAAACTAGCGTTTTTAGGAAAATAGTATGTAAAGAAGTAACACAAAGACATTACATGTAATTTTGTTTTCAATGAAGCATACTCACCTCATTTTCTTCTTAGGATATGTTCAAAATATCAACAGAGCGAAATTCCTCATTATTCTCCTTCACAAAATTGCTTCAAGCTAGGGCCTTTGATCTCGAATGCCAACAATGCCTTGTGCATGTGATTAGTGGATGGCTCGTAACTCTTTTGTTCCTACCAAGTTCAACACAATTGACACAGAGTAAATTATTGTTGGCAATTTTCACGATATTTGTAGTCAGGTTTCATTAATGACAAATTATGAGATATTTTTGTAGAAGTGCGGAAGTCCCCATATTAATCTCTTATGTATAGTTGACTCCAACTAATGCTCAAATATAATTGTTCAAATCTTCTTAGGTTTGAAATTTGGTTCAATTTCTAATTTTCAACATGCTTTAATATGGATTTAATTATCATGTCTATTAACAATTATTCTTGTGTTGGATTAGTTTTCGATAAGCTAATATTAACTCTGAAATATCATATACCATATTTTATTTTTGATTTAAAGGAATTTAAATCTATGAGTCATATTAGAGTTTAGAGGCCAATTATTAGCCACATTTATGCACAAAAATAAAACAAGATATACAAATTATTATTTAATCATATTATTGTTGGAATTGAAGTAAAACAACTCATCATCCAGATAACTCAAATTAGAGTGGAGATGTCGACTCGAGGTTTGAAATTTAGGTTAATTTCTAATTTTCAACATGCTTCTTGATAATATTTAATATGGATTTAATTTCCATGTCTATTAACAATTATTCTTGTGTTGGATTAGTTATTGATAAACCAATATTTAATTTAAAATATAATACATCATATTTTTGTTTTACAACATAAGTATTCCAACAGAGCACGAACAACTTCAATAACCACTCACACAACCAAATCAAATATCAACACACCGATGTTTTTATGTGGTAAAAGCCCCGTGGGAAACATCCATAGCCCCAACCAACATGGCCACTTGGAGCAATTTATTAATGCAAAAAAAATATCACAAAGAGATTTACAAGAGAGTTTCTCACAATCGATCATCGACAAATGATCCTCCACAGTCTTTAAATAGAGATCATGGACCAATTGGGTGTTAATCCAATGATCAATTTAGCCATTAAGATCGAGGAGAATATGAGCCGTCAGATCACTCTATGTTAGGAACATATCGTGATCGTCGGATTTCCTAACTACAAATGCATACTAAAGAAACACACTTTTACCTAACGACACATTAGACCAAGTTGATACTAACTAACTCCTAAGTGTCTAAATATCCTAACATCCCCCCTTAAGAACAACTTGGGATATGATTGAAGGATTTAAAGAGGCGACACAATAGGAGAAGGAAGGAGGCATTAGAGCCTATCCACCCTTAATGACAACTTCATGAACTCCTAACATAGATCGAAGTTTGGAAAACTTTGCTTCTGTAAGAGACTTTTGTTAGCCTATGACTTACCTTAACCAATCACTAAGTCTAAATTGTCACCTATATTTATATTATTCATTTAGGATATTAGTAATATATCCTCAAGTACTGATGACTAATGAATTAGTTAAGATTGCCTAGCCTAATCATCATGCATGATTTTAGGATCTAGAGAAAATCTCTCTATGAGGTGGCATCACCCATTGTACTATAAATATGTAACATTGGTGTGAATACACAAAAGTTGTCTAATGAACCTTTTCCATCATCATGTTGTTCTTGTCTATATTTTATCAATTAGTACCAAAGCCATGATGAAGAAATGATGATAATATCAGAGCTTCTTTGTTCTTAAGGGCTTGTTAGTCTTGATATCCATGGTAGTTTTCCATGATAGCTAAGGTGTATCCTATGATATTAAGATGAGCATCTAGTAAAAGAGAAGAAACTAGAGTTGGAGCGAATTGGTGTTTGAGGGACAACTTTTCCACCTTCACGCAATTTGGTTTTTCAAACCAAAAATAAAATCAACTAGCGATATGGACATCACAATCAAAGTAACCAATGATATGGACATCATAAATCTAATTTGCGATCTAGACAATCAATAACCAACAGGTAAGATACGTTGAGCATTATGAATATTTTGTATATCTACAGAAATCTTTCTGTAACTCCTAGATCTGCAGATTATTCACAGTGAGAACTTGGGCTATTGATAGCCTTATGATTTTTATCTAGCACGTAATCATCGCCTCCATCGACAAAATTATCTTTGGTGATTCACCCTTGTCATATGCTTACTAGTTTCTGTCACCGATTCAATCTATTATCCCCACGCTATGAGAACCAAGTTTTCATTACTGTCCTCACAATATCCTCATTCCAATATCCACATCGCCGTGTATAGTAGGCGACCATCAATGTCATCGAGCAACTATAAAATGATTTAGGCCCAGATCTGCACTGTTGAATGATTTTTGATTCCAAAATCCATGTGCTTGCAAGGCGATATAACTTTCTATACCTGAGCAAAGAATAGAACCAATCCAAGCGACTTCCAAGACAAAATCACAATCTTTCCAAAAACCTGTAAGTTCTAAAAAAGATATAACCAATCCCCAAAACTTGTGACAATAATTTATAGAGTATAGATCTGGAGTCAGATTCTACTGAATTTAGATTCAATGCGTCCTCAGATCTCCAGTTTATCAGATCGGATAATTCCCCAGACATCCCCCGTATGATTGTAAATCCCGTCGTGGGTGTTTTGTTTTTGCCGATATGGAAACACAGAGGGAAAACCAACATGAACGCTCAGAAGGGCGAGAGCCGAGAGCAATAGCAGGGACAACACAATGCACCTGTAACTTCTCTCTTGTGATTATTTCATTGTGATCCCAATTCCTTTTCCTGAAGCTCCAACTATGGCCTCGTTTCATTAATTTTTTCTTCAATTACTGCCATGAATCACTTAGATTGTGATGAACAAGGAGAAAAATGCCGAATTTGACATATTAAAGTCGTTGGGGAGCCACATTCCTTCGCCCACTGGCGTTCCCTGTGTTTTTTCTGTCGGGGTCATGATTTTCCCGCTGGGCTCTGTGCTTACATCCCTGACATCAGACGATCCTGACATTGACCAATCCTGACATCGACCAATTCTGACATCGATCTCATCATCAGACTACAATGATGTTGGTAGGGTTCAACTCTGTAATGGATGCAAGGCGAGCATCCAAATTGGTGATTTATTCATGATCATTTTAGTCACATAAACTGTTGTAGAAAGTTGGGTTCCAATACATGGCAGATCTTCCTCCTGCCATTGCTCACTTTTTCCAACAATATCCAGATTGGTCAGCAAATGATCAATCCATCATGGAGAAGAGTAATACTTTGGTGATCGATCCATATCAACGATAGACCAACAATGGAGATAAACCAACTATCGATCCATAAATCTGAAAGAAACTGCATCTGCATCACCGATGTACACCAACGATCTAAACAGACGCGCGGCCTGAGAGGGGTCCTTAACTAAGACTACAAGAACGTCATGCCATTCTCTTCCTTTAAGGTCAAACCTTTCACTTCAAGCACCTGCACAAGACCCCACCAAAGTAAACAACAACAACAAAACCTGGTTAGAAGATTCATGCGATGCTTGGGATATGCAAAGAACACCTAGACCCAAATTGGTTGCTCCTTCCTATTTGGGTAATTTGGGTGGTCTCTTATGGGGCAATCCAAGTTAGGTAATGAGGTCGAAATGTCAGGTTGTTCGTGCTGCTACCATGTGGCGCTGCTGAGGCGATCAAAGTCTCTTTATGCTTCCAATTGACGAGCCATAGCCATTTGGAAAGGAGGTATATGATTTGTTCCATTGCATTGAAATTCTTGACATTATATTAAATTTGTGGTGATTGGGTGCTATGGTTGAAATGGTATATGCAATTTGGAAGAAGAACTAAAAGGTGCTTTGGTGTGAAGTGTTTATTTTTCCTTTAACATAATCCAAGTGATGTAATTGCTAAAATAGACCATAAGCATTTGTAATAGACAATTGATGTAATCTACAAAAAATCTAAAAGGTGGAGATTTAAGTCTTTTTCGAAGGATACAAAGGAAAATTTCTCATTGAAAAGAGAATCATTGTTGAGTGCAAGACACAATTGTATCAACCTTTTCAATACAATATATTTATTTTCCATGGTGGTTGTGTGCTGGAACTGTCCCAGAATTGAATAAGGGGGTCTCAATTACACATGGTGTTTGCACGTAATGGTGCATGCTTTGCTTATATTTTTTTATGACATTTATTTTTTGTGTCTAGTTTTGACACTAGTAACCTATTGTATAACACAACACACACAAAGTACTAAGTCAAGCACTTACAATCAAGCGCAAATGATCAAGCATATGTGAAGAACATTCTCAAGCATTCAAGTCATCAACCACATTAGTAATGGAAAAATCAAAGTTTTCGAACTCAACACATCATGGAGAATTTGAAGTTAAATTGTAACTTGCAAACAATGTTTGTTGTAAGATTACTTGATCAAGTTGATTTGTACTTGAAATAATGTATTTGTAAGTTTACTTGTCTTTTTGAAATCAAGTTGAGTTGAATTGAATTTGTCATAAGGTTCATTTTCGGTTGAACCCAACACCCACAACTTGCTTATGTCATTCTATTCTCGAGTCTATAGGTTAAGTGGTTGAAAATCAAATCATTGTAAACATCAAGTTTTTGGGTGCATTTTTAGTAGTATCCGACACCCTCAACTTCTTGGAAGAAAGCGAGAAAATTTGAAGCGAGCGTGAAACAAAATCAAGCGAGCAATTCAAGTGAGTGAGTTGCAAGCAAGCCTTCTTTTGTTGAGTCAAATTGTAATCAGGATCTACTTGCACAAGGAGACCTCCTTTAGTGTTTTGAAATGGATCAAATTATCGAATTATTAGAGTTTATGAACGCTCTAATAAACACCACTAAAGGCAACACAATGATATTGAACAAAGCAACTCTTTAATCAGTGCTAACTTGTTTCCAAGTGACACAAGATAAAGTTAGACTTCTTCAATATTCATCCCAACTATTGAATGATGAAATCAAGGATCTCAAAAATCAATAGCTAGTGAAGTGTTTTGAACTAGTTTTTGTTCAACACAACCCTCTCTATGATGATGATGATGCTGATGTTTTTTTTATCAACAATCATTGAAGGAGCAACTCAATAAGACAACTCTAGATGCATATGAAGACACAACTATTCATGAACCTACATTTCAAGAGTTTTCTTTTGAGTTTAGTGAAGAAAACCTTTCAGTGATGCAACAACATGCTGTAAATAAAATTTCACAGATGTCAAAGAAACAGGTTCAGAATAATCTTTCCAAGCCCATCATTAGACCTTGGGAAGAAATCATCTACAAAAAGAATAGAACATGACTTGAATATGACAAGGAAGTTACCTTTCATATTCTCGATTATTCCAAACTAATCAAGTTCCAAAGTGATGGATTCCTTCAAGAAGCTTCAACTTCACCTGTTCAAGTTCAACATCAGAATATAAAACGCCAACATTGAAATCGAGTTGGTCACAAGGAGAATCAGTGTTTTGATCTCCATCCTTGCCAACATTGTGGCAAGTATAACCATTCTTTAGACAGATGTTCAACACTGAAGAAACCTACACGATTGAAGATTCACTATGAGTGGATCGATCCTTGGAAATGGTCATCAACAACCAAGCGATTATATAAGTCTTACTGAAGAATTCAATCTTGAGTAAAGACCAATCTTGTAGCACATAGCCTTTTTGTACCTCACATAAGTGGTCCCCTTATGGCGTATCTTTTGAGCATGGCCCTCATGGGATGAGATAACATGTGGTTTTTTCCGCATGCCCACTTTGTGTTGTACTCAAATGGAACAAGTATGGTACTCTCTTGAGCATAGAAGGAGAGAGTACAATGATGAAACTCTCTTGCACCTTAAGGGGGGGAGTTCAAAATTCCAGTGACGATGGTTCATGAAACCACCTGTGGTCTCTCCTTTTAGCTGAAAAAGTGGGGAATTGATGACAGAATTGGTTGTTAGACTAAAAGTTTCAACAACAAGTATGCCAGGTGGGAATGAAATTTTCCAAATGGGCAATTGTGGTCTGTAGATGATAGACAATAGCAGAATTATGGTTCAATAAGTTTAAGTTGAATCATACATAATTGGGATGTTGATTTTGATTTTGAGAGCAATGATGTGGATGTTTGGTTCACATAGATGGTCATTCGACCTAGCAGAGGAAAAGAGGATCCTTCTGCATTGTAGCTTGGCATTTGATTGAGTTGTCAGGCATTTTCAAGGATGTGTCAAACTAGAAGCTGATTCACTTCTCTTGGTTTGGTCTCATCAGATTGGAGTTTACATTAAGTGAACAAATTGCATGCATCTCGACTCACATGATTACATAGCGAGATTTTTCAGAGATGGCAGACTTTGACAGGATTATGGTTCAATGAATTGCAATTAAATCATACACATTATACATTGGGATGTTGTTGGACACCTAAAAGTATCTAAATTGGTTAGTGGTTATCCAAAAACCATCAGATACATGGTATCAATTTCTTAGTGGTCATCCCAAACCACAGATTCAAAGAAAACTTCAGTGATACACTGATAGTAGAGTGGTGAAACTACATGTTCACCAATTAACATAAGACATCCTATTCGTCTAGCTCAAATACTTGGCAAAATGATTGAATTGACAAGTAATCAAGAAATGTTTAGATATTGTAGCTATTCACTTCCATATCTCAACTCTTTTCCAGTTCATTTTAGATGAACCATTCAACATCTAGATTGGCGGTTTTTTAGGCAGTTCTTTATTGAGGCTCAACACAGGAGTTTCAGTATGAAGACTTAGAAATGATACCAGTTTATGCTTTATTGTTGGTATTATTGATCGAACTTGTGATTGAGGGGGGGATTGTTAACCTATGGCTTACATTAACCAATCACTAAGTTTAAATTGTCACATATATTTGTATTATTCATTTAGGATATTAGTAATATATCCTCAAGTGATGACTAATGAGTTAGTTAAGATTGCCTATCCTAATCATCATGCATGATTTTAGGATCTAGAGCAAATCTCTCTATGAGGTGGCATCACCCATTGTACTATAAATATGTAACATTAGTGTGAATATACAAGAGTTGGCTAGTGAGCCTTTTCCGTCATCATGTTTTTCTTGTCTATATTTTATCAACTTTGTGAAAATTTTAGTAACTTGATCTTCTGTAGGGAAAAATAACACTTCAATAACTCGATCACCAATGATTTTTCTGATGAAGCGCATGTGTAGCTCGATGTGTTTGTTGCATTGATGTTGAACTAGATCTTTGGAAAGATTGATGGTACTCTAATTGTCGCACCAGAGGGTTGTTGGATGTTGTTGCTGGAATCCAATCTGTGAAAGGATCCGTCGAAGCCACAAGGATTATTGAATTGCATTAAAAACTGCTCAGTACTCTGCTTCTGCTGAAGAAGGAGCAATAACCTATTGTTTCATATAGGCCAAAGTGACAGGTTCTGAACCAAGGCTGAAAACATAGCCTACAGTAGAATTTCGATCATCAGGATCGCTGACCCAATTTGAATTAGTGAAACCAACCAATAAACGAGTCCCCCCTAAGCTGTAATGTATCCTAAATTGAATGTACCCCGAACATACTGAAGTATCCTTTTAGCTGTTTTCTAATGGATTTCATGGGGTGTTTTCTTATACCGGGAAACACGACCAACAACAAAGGAAATATCAGGATGTGCATGAGTCAAATATAAGAGGATACTAACTAACTCATGGTACAAGGTGGTATCAATTTATGGAGAAGTACAAGTGACAACAAGTTTTACTCTAGATTGGAAGGGAGAAGGGGATGGTTTAGAATCATCCATGTGAAAGTGGAAAAGAAGGTCACAAGCATACTAAGATTGGGAAAGACAAATTCTTTCCTTGGTTTGCAATGCTTGGAGGCTAAGGAAATAATGCAAATATCCTAAATCTGTCATTTCAAATTTCTTTTTAAGGCTATTTTTCACATGGGTTAAAAATTTAGGGTCACTACCAGTGAGTATAAGGTCATCAACATAGAGAAAAAGTATTATGATATGACTTCCTACTTTCTTGGTATAGACATTTGGGTGAGAATGGCATCTAGAAAAGACGACGTCTAGAAGAAATCTGCCAACTTTGGCATACCAAGCTCGAGGATATTGCTTAAGACCATAAAGGGATTTCTTAAGGCAAGAAAAAAGGATAGAGTCATTTTGGACATAGCCAGGAGGTTGTTCCATGTAGATTTATTCTTGCAAATCCCCATGCAAGAAGGTGGATTTAACATCCATCTGATGGACATCCCATTTATGTGAGGCAACAATGGATAGAACAAGGCAGATGGAATTCATTTTGGCTACAAGGGAAAAGGTTTCATTATATTCTATGCCTTTGACTCGAGAGAACCCTTTGGCAACTAATTGAGCCTTATGTCTTTTAACACTTCCATTTTATGCATACTTGGTTCTATACACCCATTTACATCTGACAAGTTTTCTTCTTTTCAGAAGAGGTACAAGATCCCAAGTATAGTTCGCTATTAAAGAACATTACTCTTCATTCATTGTTGTATCTCGATCTGGATGACTTGAATCTTTTGCAAATGTTTCTAGATCACGAGTCTCTAAAACATGAGCTAAAAGAGAAGAGGCTTGTTGGAATTGTGAATGTGTCCGATGTTTATCTGAAGGATCATCGACAAGATCACCAGATGCTTCTTTAGTTGAACGGACCCATCTGGGAAGTTGTTGTGTTGGTGTAGGTTCATGTTCAATGGACTCATCTGGAGGAAGTTGAGCAGGTGCAGGTGGATTTTCATCCTCACTGTCATCATCTGAAGAAGAAGAAACTGAAATTGGAACAAAAGATGGCATAAATGTTGAAGAAGGCACACAGGATGAAGAAGGCACACATGATGAAGAAGGCACAAACGTCGTATTAGGCTTGTAGGCCAAGATATTTTCATCAAATTTAACATCTCTTGTAATAATAATTTCATTAGAATGAGGTTTAATAATTTTGTAACCTTTGACATCTTCAAAATATCCAACAAAAATACACTTCTCACTTTTAGGCTGCAAAGCTTTCCTTTTCTCATCAGGAATGTGAGCCAATGCTACACTGCCAAATACACGAAAGTGGCTTACATCTGGTTTAATTTTATTCCATGCTTCTTCCGATGTTATGTTTTTTAGAGCCTTTGTGGGAGTGTGATTTACTATGTAATTTGTACAGTTAATGGCTTCCGCCCAGTAATTAAGACTTAATCCCTTAGATTGGATCATACAATTAGCCATTTCTTTTAATGTGTGATTCTTTCTCTTAGCAACGTCATTTTATTGTGGTGTATATGGAATAGTGTGTTGCATTTGGATTCCCTGTGTAATGCAGTAACTTGTAAAATTGTTGTTCACATATTCGCCTCCATTATCTGTTCTTAATCTTTGAAGTTGATGTCTATATTGTTTTTCTACAAGGGCCTCGTAGGCCAAAAACTTGTCAAACACTTCACTCTTAAGTTTTAATAAGTAAACCCAAGTGTGTCTAGATAAGTCATCAATGAAAATTAAGAAATACTTGCACCCAAAAAAAGAAGGAGAAGAAAGCGAACCGATTTTAAAATGTAGAAACCTTGGCGAATATTACTAATCCTTCATATGCCAACTTAAAATATTTGGCGATATTTTTGTAAAAATATTTAAATTTCTAAGGATTTTATATAGTTTGTATAACATTTTGGCAATATAAGGTAAATAATTTTATCCTTTAGAATTTGGGAGAATCGTTTTTAGAATAGCGAATCTTTTTTGGGAAAACCATGGAAAATTAGCCCATGAGCGAAATTTAGCCCCTAAAATCATCCTTGACAAGATGCAAAGGGGCCGAGGAGTGCCAAGGGGAAAATTTGTAAAAATTGTCCCGATGATGTTTGTCGAGAACAAAATCGACACAAATACCATCTCTGCAAGAAACAAGAGGAAGACCAGTCACCATCCGTTGATTACATAGTTGCTGCAATGAGCGATAGTTTAGATGACCAAACCACTCATGCCAAAGATTGCTCAAGTCATCGCTATGAGCAACAAAAACTAATGGAAAAGATGATGACCCAAAGATATCAAACTTGTATAGCCTGGTAATATCATCAATAATTCCAGTTTTGAGGATGTACTTAGGATCTTTTAAATCCTTAATTACAACTTGGTGAGGTGAAAACTCTATGGGTTTACCTTCAACTGAATGAGTGATCTGATATACTGATAGAAGGTTGAAGTAAATAATTGGAACACAAAATATATCATTGAAATGACCATTATATACCTAAACTGTTCCAAACCCTACAACACTAAGAGATCTATCATCACCAACAAATATTTTCTTCGTGTTACATTCATTTAGAGAAGAAAATATGTCTTTATCCTTAGCCATACAATAAGAGTCTCTAGAATCAATAAACCACTCATGAGAAGAATAAGTAGAAGTTGAATTGAAGGAGAAACCAAAAGCATAAAGTTCATGTCCATGAGAAGAAGAAGAAGAAGAATCAATTTTGATGTTGTGCTTCTTCATCACAACTTCTAAGGTTTCCATTTTTTAAAAACATTTAGACTGCACATGACCATCTTTCCCATAAAAGTTGCAATGTTTTTCATCAGTCTTCTTACTTTTATATTTTACACCTTTTTCACCATTAAGAGGAAAAGTTGGCAAAGAGGGTATGGGACCCTTGTTTTTCTTGTTGTTGTGGTGAGGATGTTTCTTATTGGGATTCTTGGATTTATCTTTTTGCTGGACCACTAAGGCTTTGGTGGATGTACCTACAGTGCTAATCAATCCAAGTTGCACAAGCTTATCTTGCTCTCGAATCAAAGCATCACAAAAGACTCAAGAAAGGGTTGTTTATAAGCACTCCCTAGAGATTGTTTAGTGGCATAAAAGGTAGATAAAAAATATAATATGCACTCCTGAGCTTAGCAAGAATAGAAAATACGCATCGATCTTCCTTTAGATCTAGTTGGCATTCTATACACAAAAGTCTAAGTGTTTTTAACTTAGATAAGTAATCTTCAATGCAAGGAAAATCATTTGGACTTAAATTCATTAACTGATTTTTCAATTGGTGGGCTCAAATAATATTATGTTTACCAAACACAACTTCAATATTTTCCCAAGCTTTATCTGGGCCCTCAGTTCCTTGAAAGTGAAACCTTAAATGAGGAGAGATGGACATTTCAATTAGTCCACATGCTTCGTCATTCCTATTATCCAATTTGGCATACTTTGCATCATCAACTAGTTCTTGTTCTTTTCCCAAAGTAATATGGTACAATCATTTACTTCTTAATATATCCCCCATATGGGATTTCCATGAGAATTAGTTGGTACTGGTAAGCAAAAGATCACTAGGAAAATCCATATTAAATATGCAGAGATTATGGATTTAAAATATGAAATTGATGGTTTGGATGAAAATCTCTCTAAAAAATAGGCCGTTAAAAAAAACGACATTAAAAACGAACTTTGGATGTGGAAGTTATGCCATTTTGAAAAAATGCATAAACAATAACCGAAGAGCCACATGGCAAGTAGAAGTTGGTCCACATGGTGATACTCCTCCTAAATGTGCATATAAGCTCACTTTTAAATAAGTTACTTATGAAGTGATCCACTTTTATAAAATAAACAAAAAATCACTTTTACAATGAAGTTACTTTGTAAATGGGTTGGTTCCGTTATTCAAATAAAAGAAAAATAGTCTTTCAAGAAACATGTCAATACAAGGGGACATTACTCTTTGAGCCAAGAGCGGAGAGGAGCAGAGCAATTGCAAGCTAGGGTTTGACAGTCAAACCATAACAGAGAACAACATGAGCACCAAGGGGGGGGGGGGGTAAGGGTACCCCCTCATACAAACAGGTAGTGGTAGACAGGGGGAAAGGGCCAAGAGATGTAGCTTTCAAGGCACCAGTGACAGGCACCTTAGGATCAGACCCGGAAAAAGGTCAGGAAAGGAACCAGGGCAAAAGTGAGTGCATGGGAGAAGAAGCCAGAGAAACTCACAGTGAGGTGCAAGACACAGAGAAGGCTAATGGGGCATAAGGGCACAACTCGTGCAAACCCAAAACAACAATGATACCCAAAATGATACTGGAGGATCCACAAACACAAATCTACAAAGACCAGATGAAGACACATGTAGTAATATGAAAGTTCATGGGTTTGTGGCCCACATAACGAACGCTGCACAACTGGATTAAATACCATTGGAAGCCAAACAGAGAAGTGGAGCTCCACCTGGTCTCAAAAGGTTTATTCACAACAATATTCATGAACCTGGAGGACAGGGATAGAGTCTTTGAGGGAGGGCCTTACTTCCATGCCTCAACAGGACTGTACATGCGGCCATGGAAGGAAAATTTCTCCCTAGAAAAGAAACTTTCAAAAAGGTGTCAGTCTGGCTGAGATTTTATTCCTTACCTCTAGAATACTGGTTAGAATCTACTTTCAAAGCAATAAGAAACAAACTGGGGAAATATGTGAAGACCTCAGAAGCCACCTTAAAAGGGATATACACATCTTACACAAGAATCTGCATAGAAATGGATGTGTCGGGAGCACTCCCAGAAGCCATAAGTGTGGAATTCAGGGATGAGGAGTGGATCCAAAACATAGATTACGAACAGATCCCCTTCAGATGCAGAAGATGCCATGAACATGGCCACCTGATCAGAGAATTCCCTCTTAATAAAAAATAGGAAGCGGAAAACCCCAAACCACAACAAGATGAGGACGGGTTTATAAAACTGAACCCCAGAAGCAGAGCAAACAAAAAGAAAAGAAGAACCCCAACAGGAAATAACCCGGAGACTTGGAATAAAATGGAAGGAAGGGACAAAACCAACAAAGGGGCAGAAAATGAAAAGGATTCAAAAAAAGCTCAAGAAACCAGAGAATAAGCAATAAACGAGCCCATCGATCGACCAAGTAACAAGAATGAATAGGGGAGTTGCGCAACCCCAATGGATGGAGAAATCAGAGACGAAAACACTCCCATGCAAGATGCAGAAGGAGATGCGGAAATGACCCCAAGCAAAGTAGGCACAGAAGATATTGATCTCAGAGACCTTGTGGAAAGGGAAGGGATAGATCTCCCGAACATACTGGAGCAATGGAAAATATAGGGAGTAGACAATGTACCAAAAGAGAAACTTGATCGCATTCAATACCTGTTTCTCCTAAGGGAGGAAGCCAAATCCAGAGAAATAAAGCACACACACGGGGAGATTGGACACCTAGGAATCAAAGCTGGTGAGGGACAACCACAACTCTCACCCAAGCAGACGTGGAGGAAAAAAGGTCTGAAATCAAATAATGTAGCTCTACAGGAGCTTGGAGTGCTACTGATAAACTTGGGTAAGATAAAAAAACTCTTCCCCATCTCCCCCCCCACATGTTTAAATGAAGGTTATAACCTGGAATATAAAAGTCCTAAACAGCCCGAGAAAGCAAAGAATCCTTAGGACTAGATTAAAGCAAGAACAACCAGATCTTTGTTTTTATACAAGAAACAAAATGCAATACAGACATAATGGAGGAAATCAATAAACAACAATGGCACAAGTACAAGATGGTGGCTATTGGGGGCCACCAAATGGCAGGAGGAATCCTCACCTTGTGGAACCCACAAGTACTGAGCCTAATAGCAGTCGAAGCGACCAGGCACACCCTTACGGTTTGCACGCAAATCATTGGGAACGCAGAGGTGATTCTATGCACTAATGTGTATGGGCACCGGATGTCAGAGGAAAAGAGACGAATGATACGAGACTTAGAAGACCTTAAAACTTGATCCAACAACCTCCAATGGATCCTGGCAGGGGACTTCAACATCATCACATCACTTGCAGAGAAAAAAGGATGTACAAGAAGATTGGATAGGGATGTGGAGGAATTCTCAAAGTTCATAGACACAACAGAGATGGAAGACCTCAAAACTAATAATGGCCAGTTCACCTGGAACAATAAACTGAAGAACCAGTATCAGGTAGCAACAAGACTCGACAAATTCCTAGTATCGGAGTCAATCATTATGCATGGGATAACTTTAGATTGCAACATCCTCCCCTGGGGGGGATCTGATCACTAGCTAGTGCAACTGGAAGCAGGTTTCCAAACCACACCAAAGAACAGACCCTTAAGATTTGAGAAATTCTGGATTGAACACCCGACTTTCAAGGAAAGAAACAAACAGTGGTGGTGAGAGGAGAAACCAGAGCAAGGGACAAAGATGCTCAAACTCTATAAGAAACTAAAGTATATTAAATATAGGCTCAAGGAGTGGAACAAGGACACTTTTGGGAACATAAACCAAGAGAAAAAAAACATAGAGGAAAAAATGAAAAAACTCCAGGAAACCTGCATTTCGGAGTGCTATACGGAGGAACGGAAAAAGGAAGAGATACAGATGAACCAGGAATGGGAAGCTCGATGCTAGCAGGAAGAAACACTTTGGAGAAAAAAATCCCGTATCATATGGTTAAAGGAAGGAGAACGGAACACCAAGTTTTTTTATAGAACAACCATGGCCAGAAGAACCCATAACAAAATCCTGAAGATTAAGGACCAGGACGAAATAGAGCGAGAATCACATAAGGAGATCGAAACTACTATGGTAAACCACTTCCATGGGATAGCACAAGAACCCAATGTTGATATTATGGTAGCTACGAGAGGTATTTACCTCCATGTGTAAACCTGACGAGAATAGAATACTCTGGAAAGCAAGAAGAAACTCTAATGAGTTGGCTAATAACCATAGAAGACATGTCAGCTCAAGAGGATAATTTATATTAGGTTATTAGCCTTCAAGAGAAGAAGTCGGCCAGAAGAATTAATATATACTGAACATACAGATACCCAGAATGAGAAGTCGGCCCAGGAAATTAGCCAGAATTAGTATAAATACAGGAGGACAGTTCTCATTTTGGCAGGCAGTCTCAGAATTGCATAACAACAACTTGTGCGGACTGCAGTGCCCAGTCTTGTGCGCAGGTTTGAGGAGAGTTTCCATTGCAGCTGCTGCAGCTAGCATATCACGTTTGGCTTGGAATATCTCTTGGTTAGGGTTTGGACTATCTGATCAACTCTTGTTGGTGCGCTATCCTTGGGGAAAGGTGCACTACCCTTTGTTTGGCTATCTAGCCTAGGGTTTGCTTTTAGAGTGATTCTCTGTCAAGGTTAAGGTGCTTATAGGGTGGCTTCGGCCTATGGTTGGGTGACAATAATGATATTGTCAATGGTAAAACGAGCACATCCATTATATTCTAACAGGTTATGGGCCCACACGTCCTTCATTCAGTCTAACAGCTAGAAGGAAACATAGCTTTAAGGATATTAAGTTCATTGAAGAACTGTCGCTAGGGTTTATAGCAGGAGTAGTCACCATAGCATTGCCGCTAGGGTTACTAGCAGGTGCATTTGCAGAAACCCTAATCCTCTTGTTGAGGCACCTTAAATGAAGGGATCGACCTAATCTCTGGATAGATCAATGTGCCCTAGCCTAGCGCATCTCCTTGTACTCTCAGAAAGACAAGACGTGAATTTTGAGCTTTTTGTCAAATCTAGGGTTGGCCAAGTCAAAGAAGCCATGACTTACTCTATGAAGTCAGAGAACAAGTTAGATGGAGCTTCTAACTTCAGAGCGTGGAAGACAAGGATTGATCTCATCCTTGCCAAGAATAAAGTGCTAGATATCGTGAAAGGAAAGATCGTGAAACCAGAGTCTGAAGAAGGGAAAGTGAAGGAACCTCATAATGTTACAACTATGGATAAGTTCAAAGACGATGACATAAATGCCATGAGTATCATAGTGGATTCTATAAAAGACCACTTGATACCCTACATCTCCCATATTGACTAATTGAAGAAGATGTACGATGCCCTAACAAACCTCTTCTCTGTCAGAAACATTGGACAAGTAATGAGTCTGAAGAATGAGCTCTGTGACATGAAGATGAATGATGATGACAACATAACATCATACTTTGTGCGAATCTCTCAGTTAAGAGATCAAATGCAAGCTATTGAAGAGATCATTTCAGAGAAGGAATTGGTAAACATAGTACTCAATGGTCTTCCCAAGACACGGGATGCATTTGCCGCAAGCATGAACACAAGGAAGGAGTATCCTACATTTGAAGAACTTTGGACTTGCTGTGCTCAAGAAGAATCCAGAATTAGTGCAAAAGAGAAACCCCAAAGGAAATACGATGATCAAGCCTTCACAACAAGATTCAAGAATTTCAGGAACAAAAGGAAGTTTGGTTCAAGGAGGAAGCCAAATAAAGAGAAACACGTTTCATAAGTACAATGCTTCAACTGTCGGAAGTATGGTCACTACAAGAATCATTGTCCCGAGCTAAATAAAGGGAAGGAGAAACACAAAGCATCAGTTGCCGAAGAAAAGGAACCCACAAAGAAGACTAAGCAGGATGAAAGAGACTTCTTCTTCTGAAGGTAATAATACTCTTCTTAGTTCTTGTATATATCTTGTTTGCATAAGCCTCTGTACATATCTTGTATATCTATCTCTTAAAAGATAATATGTTCCAAGAAGAACTATATCTATGGAAGAAAAACAAGATAAGGATTTCTATCACTATACAAGAAATGATGAAATATACCAAACAATCTTGTGGAATCTATTACAAGATAAGCCAAAATTAGAATCAATCTTGAAGAAACCTAGAAGAAAGAAGTCAGCAATCAAGAGAAAATTGGAGAAAGACTTATGACGCTTTGTAGAAGACAATAAGGATGCAGATGGAAACGTGGAATCTCCTAGATGGAGGGAGCCGATTATATATCACCATAAAGAAGAGCATGCATTCATACATGAAGCAAGGATTAGAAGGGAGCTAATCCTATGATCCATTAAAGATGATGAAGTATATATCCATGGCAGCAAAAATGAAAAGCAGTACGTGTTCAGTTCGACCTTAGAAGAAGTCTTCTTCAAAGAGAAGCCTTAAAGTATCCCTGGTTTTCCATTCACATCCGTGATCCTATGATGAAAGGAAAAATTGGAATATTTAGGGCATGGAATCTATGAGAAACTCCATGGACTCAACAGCTAAAGAAAAACATGAAGATTCCAAGAAAGAAAGAGAAGCCAAAACAACCAGTCATTGTATCGAGAATCACAAGATTACTAGCCTGATATGAACTCACTAAAAGAAATCAAGCAGAGGAACTGAAAGTCGTGATGAAGAACAGTGAATGGAAGACTTATGAATGAAAGCATTGCGAGATCTAGAACTAGAGGTTCTCCCAGATGGAGGGAGAAGACTATGATGATTACTTGTTCCAGTAAACCAGACATATCTCTACATGAGTCATTATATCATCCGCAACATCCATGAGTTGGAATTCTACTTTAGATAAATGCAAAGACTGTTCTCCAGAGCAATTTAACAAAGAGCGTATGAAGAGAAACCTCAAGACTTTGAGGCATACAAGAAAGAGACCCTTGTATGCAGATGGAAAAAGATAACTTGGTGGAGAACCTCCAGTGCACAACAAAAGCGTGGTGAATATTTTTCTATAACAGAGATATTGTATCAAGTTGATTACTCAGTAGATCAGATCTCATGATGTCAGAAAAAGTGCCACATGGATATGTTCTAGTGTTGCAAACAATGATATACTTTATTGATCAGAGATACATGAAGCCTTTAGAGAAAAACCAGTGTTCCAGACCGAAGTACATTTGAAATCAAGCATCACATTATCCGTGATGAAGTCCAAAAAGGAGAAAGTGGTTCTCCAATACATATCTCCACAGATGAGCAGAAAAGCAAACATTTTGGTAAAGATTCTATTCAAGATGAAAGAGTTTGCGTACTCAAGCTAGAGCTCATGGATATGACTTCCTTATTGAAAAAGGAAGAGACGATTCGCAGGTTGGGAGGGAGCACTGATATGTATTGATTTATGGACATTCATTTTTCAGTTCGAAAAATGGTCTAGGATGAGCAATTTCCTTTCCAATTCAGAAAGTGGATTGAGATTTCTGACGGGCAGACATTTTCCAGTTTGGAAAATGGTCCAGATTACTGATGTACCATAGGCAACGACTTTCCATTGTGGTTAACATGGGGAGTGGTCTAGGGTAGTCTCTCTTCTTGAGGGTTACTCAAGAAGACTTGCCCGCCTCGGTAGACAATGATTTCTCATTGTGGTTACATGAGGAATGGTCCATTTTGGAGGTTGGTACTGGACAATATTTTCCTCTTGTGGTTAATAGGGGAAATGGTCTGGACAGTCATTCCTTAGGGTGTATTCATTCTCCCCAGGTTGCACTTTGTTTAATGCCGGAGGAATGGCCTAGGGTGGGGAATGGTCTAGGCTCAACAATCAGGGACAAAAATTCCTTAGGGTGGATTCATTCTCTCCAGGTTACACTTTGTTTAGTGTTGGAGGAATGGCCTAGGGTGGGGAATGGTTCATGTTCAAAAATTAGGATAGTTATTCTTCCTTGCTTGAGAATAATAGTCCAGATAGCTCATCATTGATGTCTTACCTTTTGAGGGCAGATGCTCTTCCGAGATCTCACAGATGTGAGTGGAAGAATGGCCCATATGATTCCGTTTATATCATAACATTGTTTATGTGCAGGTTGATATCAGATGATTGTTATGAAGATTCTATGACAGTAGATATATACTACTGTGGTGGATGTATTCCACTGTTTGATCAAGTACTTGTGTGTTAGTTGGTGTGGTAGTGTACCACTGGATTGTAGTTATGTACTACTATGGATAGACACAGTTGTGTTCTATTTTATTTCGATTGCCTTGAAAACTATTAGCAGTATTGGAAATGATTATCAGTTAGATGGATGATCAAAGAACAAAGATTTCACAGACAGAAAATGGTTCGGAACATTTACTCTTCTAGGACATATGTCCAGATTAGAAGAATGAATCTTGTATCACTCTGTGGTGTGAGTGACTTATCCAACATCATATCTAATTACTCAGATAGGAGTATAGATTTGAGAGATGATACGGTTGATGATACTGATGGTGATGATGGTGCTCATGATTTAGTCATGAGATAGTCTATGTTGATGTATCCGGGTGAATGATATGTTCGTGCTCAAGACCATTAGCTGTAATACCTCCCTAGCTAGGAGGGAGTGTTGATATTATGGTAGCTACGGGATGTATTTCCCTCCACGTGTAAACATGGCGAGAATAGAATACTCTGGAAAGCAAGAAGAAACCCTAATGAGTTGGCTAATAACCCTAGAAGACATGTCGGCTCAAGAGGATAATTTATATTAGGTTATTAACCTCCAAGAGAAGAATTCAGACATAAGTATTAATATATACTGAACAGATAAATACCCAAAATGAGAAGTCGACCCCGACAGTTAACCAGAATTAGTATAAATACAGGAAGCCAGTTCTCATTATGGCAGGCAGTCTTAGAATCGTAGAGAAACAACTTGTGCACTATAGTTCCCAGTCTTGTGCGCAGGTTTGAGGAGAGATGCCATTGTAGCTGCTGTAGCTAGCATATCACGTTTGTCTTGGACTATCTCTTGGTTAGGGTTTGGACTATCTGATCAGCTCTTGTTGGTGCGCTATCCTTGGGGAAAGGTGCGCTACCCTTTGTTTGGCTATCTAGCCTAGGGTTTTCTTCTGGAGTGATTCTCTATCAAGGTTAAGGTGCTCGGAGGGTGGCTTCGGCCTATGGTTGGGTGACAATAGTGATATTGTCAATGATAAAACACCCAACCAGAACATAGTAGAGGCGATACAAAGGATAATCCAACATATCCCCTGCCTGGTCACATAGGAACAAAATAACAACCTGAAAAAACCCATTGCGGAGGAGGAAATTGACCAACTAGTCCAGGAAATGCCCAATGGGAAAGCCGCAAGACCAGATGGTTTCACAGTGGAGTTTTTCAAAGCTTGCTGGGAAATTGTCAAACAAGACATTTACAGGGTGGTGGAAGACTCTAGAAGGTCAGCCTCCATCCTAAAAGCGCTCAATGCTACAATGATTACACTAATCCCTAAAGAAAATGAAGCAAAAACCCTAGATCGGTATAGACCTATAGCACTGTGCAACGTGGTTTATAAGATAATCTCTAAAGTTATAGCAAATAGATTAAAACTCCTCTTACCCACACTGATCTCATAGGAACAGACAGACTTCGTGGAAGGAAGACAGATAATGGACAATATTATTCATGCCCATGAGCTAATCCACACCTTGAAGCTTCAGAAGAGAGGGGGAATGATAATACATTTGGACCTAGCAAAATCTTATGACAAAATTAGCTGTCACTATATGGTCAAGACCTTGGAAGCCTTTGGTTTCACCCAACACTGGATCAACTGGATAGTTAGTCTAGTTTCCACAACAAGCTACTCACTGCTAATAAATGGAGCCCCTGCCAAACACTTCTGGCCCACGAGAGGCATCAGACAAGGAGACCCGCTATCCTCCTTCCTTTTCATTCTGATGATGGAAGGTCTCAGCTGAAGCATTAAAATCACCACTGCAACAGGTGAAATAACATGTATCAAACCTTCAGAAAATTTCCCTACTTCCACGCACCAACAGTTCGTGGATGACACCTTATTTCATGGAATACCCACAATCAATGAAGCAAAAGCCTACAAATGAATCCTAGAAGAGTTTGGCTAAGCCTCGGGTGTAGAGATCAATCATTCCAAATCTATGATCTTCTTATTCAATACGAACCCCGCAATCCAAAGGAATTTAGCCAACATCTTGGGCTTTGAATGCAGAGCACTCCCAACTAAGTACTTGGGCATACCCCTGATAGACAAAGCCTACAAAATGTCCACTTGGGAAGGAATAACCAACAAATTATAGGAGCGGGTAAAAAACTGGACTTACAGGTCCCTCAACCTAGCTGGAAGACTTATTCTAACCAAGTCTATTTTGCAAGCAACTCCAACCTTTATGATGTCTGTTTTCCCAACCCCCAAGGGGATACTACAAAAAATAAGAACCATCCAAAGGGACTTCCTGTGGAGAGGAGCGAAAACAAGGAAAAAATGGGCCCTGGTGGCTTGGGAGAAGGTCTGTAAACCAAAAATCAAAGGAGGTTTGGGGATACAAGATCCACAAGTGACCAATGACGCCTACGGGGCAAAACTCTGGTGGTGATGGGTCAAAGAAACTAATACACCATGGGAAAACCTGTGCAAGGATAAGTATGCCCCAGACATAAGCGACCAGGACAGAGTCCGCTTCAGAGGAACCTGGGAAGGTTCAACCATCTGAAACCTAGCCTAGCGCAACAAAGCTTGGATTCAGACATACAACTTTTGGGAAGTAAGGAATGGCAAAACAACTAGATTCTAGGAGGATTCATGGCAACAAGAACCCAGAATAAAGAAACCAGATAGGGAGGCACTCCAACAGGAGCTGATCGCGCAAGTTAAAACCATAGTATACCATTACTGGAAATAAGAAATAGATCGCAACAAATGGAGAATCTGGAACACTCTTACCCCACATAATAGAGCCCAAACCACAACAACAGTAAAAGAGGTGGAGGAGGAATCGGGGAAACGCAAAATTGCAGTCATAGAAGGAAATGACCAGCTGAGATGGGGACAAAAAGACGGTGGGGAATTCAATCTCAAAGAATCCCGACACTATATAGAAGACCAGGACCAAGAAGACCCAACACAACAATGGGATAAGCTATGGAATGGCCCATAGTGGCCAAAAATTAAATTTTTCCAATGGTTAATACTCCACAACCAAATTCTAACTTGGGAAAACCTAAGGAAAAGATGATTCATAGGTCCTTATATATGCCATCTTTGTCAAGACAAGGAGGAAACAACAAACCATCTCCTTGACGAATGCACCTACATAACAGATATCTGGGACTGAGCGATAGGTATCTTCTGACAGTCAAATATGATCCGAGGTAATATCTCTGCAACTATCAATACTTGTAAAGAGAATTACAATGAAAACAAACAGGTGAACCTTTGTTGTACCCTCATCCTGGGAATGATCATTTGGGCAATATGGAAGGAAAGGAACCAACACATCTTCAGGAATCAAAGCTGGCCGGAAGGGAATATCAAGGAAACAATAATCTCCATGACAAAAGAAACGATACAGAGCCGCAACTGCCAGACAAGAAGAGCACAACTCATAGACCAGGACTCCCAAATTCTATAATCCTTCCACCTCAAAGACAGACGCAACCCAAATCCGGTAAGATGACCATCACAACTCCAAGTAAGTGAGCGCAACTGGAAACCACCATCAGTAGGCTCCCTTAAGATGAATTTCGATGGGGCATCGAAAGGTAACCCAGGACGGGCAGGAATGGGAGGAGTAATTAGGGATAGTAAAGGAAATATCATCCGTCTGTACACTGGGAGTTTGGGAAACTTAACCAACAACGTCGCAGAATTTAGAGCTCTAGAGACCGACCTCGAGATTCTTAGCCGAGAAGGGATGAAAAATGTCACATTGGAAGGAGAATCCACATTGGTTATCAACATAGTAAGGAGACTCCAAAATGGTACCAGAGTGGGAAAAATACAGCGACACTGGCGCTTGGCACAATCCCTGCAAAAAAATTAGGAACATTTGCAGATGGGGATCACAGTGGAGTTGCGCTGGGTGCGGCGGTCAACAAATGGACTGGTGGATAGAATCGCTAATGATAGAGTCGACAAACAAGGACGAGAACTGGACACTATTTGGAGTAACATCTTGAATGGTCAATTCCAAACAGATTACATCCAGCTAGCGACAAAAGACTATGATGGAAACTGAAGTACGGACAACCACATCGAGGATGGAGGCGCATAAATAACTGAAGGGCACAAAGGATCCAGACAGAATTCGATGGCCCACCACCCAAACAAGAAGAGGTATGACACCACGGTCCTATCAATAGGAAGAAGTATAGGGGATGCCCATGGGAAAGTAGAAAAGTTAATTAGTAGGCGACAAAGGATGAAGGACAAAAGGGTTCCCAATGGCTGAGTATGGGTACACCTCACCCAAGTACAAACATGGGGATTGGTAATGATTTTTGTACAACGTGCAGGGAAAAGGTCTGGCGCAAAGATGACGACAGGGCTCCCAAGAGCACACCCTTCGAAACAGGGAAAAAGGACCAAAAGATACACCTTTATGAGCGGCCCATGATTGTTGATACGAGCTCGCAGACGAGGAAATCCCATAAAAGAAGAAACACCAGGAATAACCACAGACTGGAGAGAAGCAATTACAAAGCTCGTCTTACAAACCAGGAAGGGGCGAATAGGAACAAGAAAAGAACCCAAGACAAAACCACCACAAGCAATCCAAGATGGTAAGAATGAAGAAAACCCATAGCAAGAGAGGTCCCCAGGGAAAAGAACCCCAGACAAGCGCTCGAAGAATTACATGGATGGAGCAAGTGGCTAGAGAAGCCAAGGGAACCTTTCTCACACAGGTTGATCCAAAGGGCAAATCGATCATCAATAGGTGGGAGAGAGAAATTAATACCACATGCAAGGGAAAATCCTGGACATAACTAATTAAAGAAGCAGATGGGATAAGGGACCCAGGGGCTATGCAACCCAGAACAACCCTCTACCTCAAAATGGTGGAGGAGGCCCGGTGAACAAAAATGTTGATAGGCAAGATGAATGCTGACCAAAAAGAGACTATCAGGGACCACAAGAAGGTGCTCATGGAAATTCTAAAACGCCTCAACAATCTGGAGGCCAATGCAAAAAGACTAGTGGAGGACCAGAGGAGCCAAAAGGAAAAAATGGAACGAATGACAGACCAATTCCACCTTTACCTATGCTATGTCCACCACATGGAAATCACTCTAGAAGACCGGAGCAGAACACCAACTTGTATTAGGAAGATGCGCATGGTGGAGCGGAGGAAGGAGAACGAGACAAGAAATGATGGCGACGCAAGACATCCCATCATCCTAGACTAGCACAGGTTCAGCCCCAGGTCAATTTGTTTTCAGTATTTGAGCTACCCCTGTTATTTTTGGTTATATTTAATGTATATGTTATGGTTTAGTCTTTCAAACTAGTTTACAGAGGACTGGGTCAGTTTCCCTTGGTGGCGGCCCAACCCTCCCTTTGTTATCTGAGACAGTGCAACTCCGGGATCCATGATCTGGTTTCCTTTTTGGTAGATCAAGGGATTCCCCTTGTCTTTTTTGTATCATAACTTCTTACAATAATACATGATTTCACAGTCACTTACAAAAAAAAGAAGAAGTTACTTTGTAAATGAAAGTTGCATGCAAAAAATAACTTAAAATAAAATATTAAAGCTACTTAATAGTGAATCACTTTTAGAATTAAGTGAAATGCACTTTACAATGAATGCATGAACTTTTCAAAAAAAAGTCTTAAACTCAAGTCCTCTTACTAAGTAAAGTAACTTTGAACCAAGTGAGCTAGTGCAAAACACATTATAGTCTTAAGAAGGAGGATTGTGGGTATTGTTGTTGAGGAAGACGGACTTGGAGTGCGTATTCAATAAAAAATTCATTTCATGCATTCACACACACAAAAAAAATCGCTTCTTGACAACAACAAGGGTTAGATCTTGGTTAGCTTACTCGGAAAATGCAAAATTTCCCTTTGTTTTTTCTTTATCGAAATCTCATAGAGTGCACGACAAAGCGTATACACAGACAATAAAACCTTTTCCGCTTTGTTTATGATTTTTCAAGATCATACAAAGCACATGGAAAAGAGCATATGTAGATCGAAAAAGAGTAGCAATCCAGAAATAAAAAATAGAACACTGAAATAAACCAAAATATTATCTCTGTAAAAATTTAAAAGGTCGTATTCATGTTTTGTATCTGGATCTAATTGAAATGGCCATATCTTAGGAAAACGATAACCTTTTCGAGTGCAATGAAAAACATTTCTAGCTAGAAAAAGTGCTACATATGCAATGGAATAGTCCACTCCGGCCAAAAATATATAGAAATAACATAAAATAGAGACGTGACAACATGGCTTCGGGATCTCTATCTACAATGGGAGCGGATCTTCAAATGCGCTTTGATACCATGCTCGACAACATAGCTATTCCAACAGAGGAAGAACACCTTCAATAACCGCTCAAACAACCAAATCGAAGATCAACACACCAATGTTTTTACGTGGTAAAACCCTTATGGGGAAACATCCATGGCCCTAGCCAACGTGGCCACTTGGAGCAAATTATTAATGTAAAAGAAAATATTACAGAGATATTTACAAGAGAGATTCTCACAATCAATCATCGACAAATGACCCTCCATGCTCTTTAAATAGAGATCATGGACCAATCAGGTGTTAAGCCACAAATCAATGTAGTTGTTAAGATCGAGGAGAATATGAGCCATCATATCACTCTATGTCCCTATGTCGAGAACATATCGTGATCGTCAGATTTCCTAACTACAAATTCATACTAGAGAAACACACTTTTACCTAACGACACATTAGACCACGTTGATCTTAACTAACTCCTAAGTGTTTAAATATCCTAACAATTTTTTGTTTAAAGGAATTTAAATTTATGAGTCATAGTAGAGTTTAGAGGCCAATCATTAAGCACACTTATGCATGTGAATAAAACAAGGTATAAAACTATTATTTAATCACATTATTGTTGGAATTTAAGTAAAACAACATGTCATCCCGATAACTCAAATCGAAGTGGAGATGTTGCAAGGATAGGCAGGTGCTTGTTTTGATTCAATATAAGTTTAAGTATTATTTAAATTCTCAAACAAATATGCATATGGATGCCCATACACTATAAATTCTACATGACCGTCTGGATCAACACGTTCAACACTTATTTTGGAAACCTTAGGAGTAATTATACGTTGTGTCTAAGGTGGGATAAAAGCTTTCTATCTAAGATAATAAGTGATAATGACTGCCACGCACCATTGAAAAGAAAATTAATTGCGATTCCTTCCGAAAGACAAAAAAACATGAAAATATTGTTTTTGACATTTCCACTTTTGCCTTTATTGTTGGATTCTAAGATGACATTATACATGGAAATGTTTTTACAATGATAGGCCCTTTAATCCTTTTTAACACCAATCTCGTTCAAAATAATTTTGCATAAGAAATGATAAATAATGGGTCCAAGGCTAATAAACATCCTTCTAGAGTAGAAATCCCTACTAAATTGTTGCTAGTGTAGCTAAGGCTAATGCTATAAAATAACTTAGATATTTTGTTGTGGTAGTTCTTGCATGGGGGATTTTCTATTTCAATTTTCCATTATTGTTTTTTCCATGTCATGTCTAAAATGATAAATTTTGAAGGTCTTCTCCCTACATGAAAATATCAATAGATGGCTATTTGACGTGTTTTTTCATGATGATAACATTGTACCTATCACTGCTATTCATTATATCTAAGAAAATTACCATCATTGTATCAACAAAATGTGATTTGAGGATAGCTCCTTTTAGTTAGGCAGAGCACATGCTTTTCATTGTAAGTTTATCATAACTAACTTAAGTCATACATTTTGCATGTGCGTTTGAAATGGACACAACTTCTAACTCTCACAATGCAGGATTAGGAAAAAACAAACTTCTTCTAATTTACGTGTGATTATATGCAACAATGTTTCATGGATCAGATCAAATAGATATAATGAGTTTATTATTTTGGAGAGGAAGAAACTATTATATCCAACAAGATTTCGAAAAAGTTAAAGCAAAAAATCAAAACAAGAAAATGAAACTGATGGAAATAAAAAGTGTATAATTGACATCCCTATGAAATATATTATGTAAGTTTTTTTTTTATTGTTACTTGCCTTTTCTTATATTATATTTTTTTTTTTTTAAATTCAAATTTTGATGTGTATGTATCTTGTTGTTGTTTGCAGGTTTGGGTGAACTCATATGGGCCCAGAGATTGATGCATTGCTTATGATATATCAAAATTGCTTAGAAATGGTACATGGAGTCATCTTGGTTGCAAGCATATCTAATACATGGTTGCATGTGTCATTTTAGTGTTCACATAACTAAGAAGGCACCAAAACATGCCCTAACTTACATTGAGATGAATCATATAAATATTGCAAGTAAACCTTGCCATGGAAAAGCGATTAATGATTTTGTAGGCACAAGGGCATACCATGGACCTCATATTAGCAATGAACTACTTCAATGGGAACAAAGATGTTTGTTGTTGGGAATGTTGACTGAATGCATACATCACAAACATCATGAATTAGTGCGTGACAAAGTAATCCCGTCTAAGGTTGAGTTTGATCGAAATGATTTTATTACTCGCGATGACAACAACAATATATAGAGGAGATTGAAACATGCATAATATATGCTTGACAAGGATGATGTTCACAGTGTGTGTATATGATAAGTGGAAAATTCTGATAAAGTATTCTAATATTTAGAGATTGACAATGCCATAGATAATGAGGGACACAACCCCTTCATTTTAAACATTCAATAACCATTGCAATTGGAATGGATGAGAAAATATGACTAGAATAGTATATTGGCCATGGACTCTACATTTGGAACAAATTGCTTTAAGGTAAGCTTATATAGTTATGTATTTTCTTGCTATCATTTGTTATTTATAAGATGTTCCAAGCATTTAGCTAATGCCCTATTTATTTTTATGCAGTTCCAACTTTATACATTATTGGAATTTGATTCCCAACATATTGGTATTTCCTTGGCACAAGTTCACATGTCGAGCTCTGTGACCTTTGATATTTCCAAATGGATGGAAACACTACTTATAGCATGCATGGGTATGTTGGAATGGAAATTGACCGCATTCATGATAGATGATGCATCAATTGAGATCGATGCAATTAGGTATAGATAGTTATCAGGGTGATTCTTTTTCCATTCCTCAAAATGCAGTGCTACATACATTGTTAAAGACACATTTTATAAATAGACATATATATTTAATGTTGTATAACATCTATGTGCAGTAGGACACCATTTCAACGTGAAGTCTACGTATGCAATTGACATGTTAGAATGGTATGGTTGAAAAATCTTGTGATAAAAGAAAAAGATGATACAACAAGACATGCCATGTTTAAGCATTTAGGTGACATTATGCACACCTAGAGAAATGCAGATTCTGTGCTTGAGGAGGCCAACAAATTTCTAAATGACTTGCAATAAGAAACAACTTTTGTTGAGTACTTTTGAACATGGTGGTTGGAAAAAATAGTTGTTGGCTACTGTAGTTTCAATTTTCACATACTTCTGCTATAATTGCATATTTCAGATTTTAGTTTTCATGTTCTGTTGTAGTTTCATTTTTCACATACTTCCAAATTTCATAATTTTTGCTATAGTTTCATATTTCAGATATTTGCTATAATTTATGCTCACTATTAACACATGTTCTTTGATGTTCATTAGAAATGTGGGAAAAATGTTATCGTAAGTTAAAGCACACTAGAAAAAAAACAAATGGGGCTATTAAGTCATACCATTCACACCTGAAACAAGTTCTTTTAAAGTCAATATAAGTAGCTTCACATCATCAAGTGCATTGGTTGGTGCATCAATTGTTAACCATGGTCCACATTTTTAATAGTGGCATCAATGCTCAAAGGAAAATATTTTCCTTAGAAATTATAGGTTGGAGAAAATAGAAACTCATTCATGGCTAAGAGCACAATCTATTCCAAATCATAATGTGACACTACACGACTTAGATCCTTTGATAGCATGGGTGCAAAGTCAAAATGATATTGACAAAACATAAATGGTATGGTGATCATGTCCAAATTGTGTTATGCATGATTGCAATTGGGCCAAAAATGGATATTTGTGTAAGCATGGCATTAAGGTTAGCATGACGTGGGACAAAAAAAGGTTGGAACATGAACATCTATAAATAATAATCGATGAAACAACCCCATACTAGGTGATTTGAATATTTTATATTGAATATTTAGATCATTAGCAATGAATAATAGTCCTTGTAGTCCAATATGGTGCAATGTTTTGTTACGAGATAGTTGAAAATGATGGCTTTGGAATTGCATATGACTTGGATGTCCCTATCATGGTATTCATTTTATAACTTGGTTATTTTATGTTTGTTACCACTCTTTTACTATTGATATTGATTTTTTCTTCTCACTTTGCAGGTAGATGACAATGTTAATGGTTTGATGCTCTCTTCCACTGATGATAACCCAAGTCATGGATAGGAAAGGGTCTCGCAACATATTCACAACATTTTTGAGTTGCTTATGTAGTTACCGAGTGAATAATCACATCTTCACTTCCTAGAAAAACACATGGAAGACATCGCAAATAAGTTCAAAACAACATTGACGTAAACCACTTTAGGGTCAGACCATCCACATGTTCCTTCTTTCTAACAAGTGAAAGATGGATTTGGGCATACCTAAGAGTGAGGAAGAGATTAATGATGGTTAGTCATAAGCACTCTTATGCATCATCTAATTCTACACAATTTCCTCCCCCAACATAGTGTTCTAGAAGGAGAAAAACATTTGTTGATGAATTTGATAGAGATGCTAGACAAGACAATGAAAGAAACCCAAACAAGTGAAGGTGAGAATTACAAATCTCCAAACATGATTATTCTCAAATGCTTACTTTTGAAACATTCTTGATTTAAAATTTCATAGCTATGCCCATAATTTAATGTTTTTATGGTTGGTAATGAAAGATTTAAATATTCTATCCAAGACAACTTCAAGTGGAATAGCTAAAGCAAGAAGTTGTGGCATTGAAAGATATGGATTATCAGTGATAAATTGTGAAAAGTTTTGGTGAATGGAATTTTTATGTATCTCATTGAATATAATAAAAGGTTGTTTATGTAATATGTTTCCAAATTTTAGAATACAACCTTAAAATTCTAATTGAATTATGATATTATATATAGCTAAGTAGAGCTTATGTCCACAATTATTCATGTTGTTTTGTTCAAAATTTTAGAGTTGAACTCTTCAAATTTTCAATTTGTTTTTCTAAACACTTTTAGTGTATGAATTTATGAATAGTGCATAATTTGATACATTCCAAGGTCTCCTAGTTCCAAGTATTTGCTATTACTAATTTATTTTTTTCCTAATTGTAGCCATAAATGAATTATGAAGAGCTAGGGTACAATGGAAGATGCTAAGTACTATTCCAATACTATTTCATGTGCATTCACAAACCTAAAGGGAATCACTTTGTGTATGATTGTTTATTATTACTTTTCTTGCAAAATTTTATGGAGTTGCTACAAAGTTTGAATTTGACTTTGCATCATTTGGTGCATGTCCAACATTCATAAGCCTAGCTATAAATATCCTCCAACTCAATACGTTGGTTACAAATATCAATACATCTTAACATTTTGTACAAAAGCTTCTATTCCCTCTTGCTTGCTCCTTATATTGAATAAATCGTCTATCACAACTTCTCTTATTTTAACCAATTGAGCAAATTTACTAAGACTAACATCTACTCATTTGCATTCATTATTCATGGCCTACAATCTGCCAAACATCTCCTATTTTATGGAAAAGACATATTGATTGTCAACTGTTCTCAATGTAACATTTGCAAGATCTACCTTTTTTTTTTTTATCCTTTCTTATATTTCCTTTTATGCAAAAAGGATCTCTTCCACTTAAATATGAAATGTCATTATCTTCTCTTAACTAACCAACGTATTCATGTCATATACATATCTATCTAGTTCTTTGGACATCTATCTTTAATACTCTTCACAACTTGGAATGTGCTCGATCGGGATTGAAGGACATCCTTAGCTAACGTGGTGAGTTTTCAGTTCCACTAATTCGTCCTCGAAAGGCTCCGAGTGAAATTTTCTTGGGTTTCTAAAATCATGTAAACTCAATGATAGTAGTGTTAGAAAGTGAAGAAGTTTTAGTAATGCAAAAATGTATAAACAATCTAGATAGCACACAACATCTCCCATAAAATAGGCAGGCGACCATTAAACATTATCTAAGGCTAACATTGAATTGCAGACCAAACCTTCGTTGGAGGAACATTGAATTGCAGACCAAACCTTCGTTGGAGGAATGTAGTGGAACAAAATTACAGTGTTATGTTCTCTCAATGAAGTAAAATTTAGTAGAGTACAAAGATTAGAGATTAAATACAACTACAAAAATTCATTCTTAATATTCGAAATGGTAGTAGGTTGGGTTGATTTACCTTGAATCTTATTCTTAAGGAAATTATTTGTGATTGAAGTAGATAACATGGTTTTTCTATTAAGAGACAATGAATACCAAAGGTTAGTCAAATGTAGACTAGTTCACTCAAACTAATTTTGAGGCCTTCTTTGTTCTCTTAATTATTAGGGAATTGAGAAGCATCTCTTGAAATAAAGGTTGTATAAGTTATATACTTATAATTATTTATTTGGTAAGGGTATGAAGTTTGCAAGGACATTTCTCTGCAATCTAAATATATTAGTTATTGTTCCAAAGCATTGGATCATATCCTTTGAATATTTTTCTTATTTGAGTGCAATATTTTTCTGTTAATTCTTTTGATTGAAAAAAAATAGACCCTATTATGATAAATAAAATACAAAGGTACATTATAGGTTAGCCATTTAATTTTGGCTTATGAGTACACCCCATGAGATACCTATTTGATTCATCAATAACCTTCACATTTTAGGTGATTACCATGAATATGCCAAGTGCATATCCAAGGATACACAGAGAGAAATGATCATGAGGGATTCTAATTACTTCCATCAATTCAAGGGAAGATTGGGCTCATGCAAAGGTTATTGGTGATGTAGACAAATATATGCAAGAAAAATACACAAAGAAGATATTCAAGACACACTTGCAACCTTGAGATGAAACAACATGTTGAAAATAGTTATTTTTTGAGATCCAAAATGGAATATATGGTAGATACATTGAATCAAGGTGCCATAAATGTTGAATAATGTAAAAATTACATGGAAAGTTACATGATGGTGAAGAGAGTGCATGTCATTTATAAACTCTCAAGTTGATAGCACAACATCATTAGAAGTAAAAAAATGAAGATGGAGTACTGTTGAAAGACCATGTGTATTTGAAGCTCAAGAAAGATAAGAGATAAAATTTTATTGCTATATTTTCATTATCTTCACAAATTACAAACTCTCTATACATATCAAGATTATCATAACTATGTCACTTATATAAGTTTCAATGTTATGATTTGTTTTGGATACCTTCTTAACAACATTTCTTCTTCATAACTTATCACCATACATAACTAGCATAGATCCATTATAACCCTAGGGCTATTAAGCATTCAAAGGAGTCACAGAACTCAAGTGCTTAATATGACATCCATTATAAACATTGAAATATAATATAATATCCATTGTGGCAAGTTATATGTATGTGGTCAAATAAAATGGTACATTAACACAAAAAAAATGAATAGGATAAAAATGAAGCATACACATGCATTGATGATGGTCACTGTATTTAATTTCACACAATGGTTTTTGGGATCTATGCAAGTGTGTTGGGTATGTGATATATTATTTTCACAACTAGATTTAGTGTCTGCATTGCGCCGACCATGTGACGGGGGGGGGGGAGGTTCTAGGCCCCCCCTACCCGTGGGTTGCCCCCGAAATTATTTTAGCATTTTTTGCGTCTGTTTTTTGATGGTTTTTCGGCACATGGTTTTCACCGATGGGTTTCTTAATCCGGTTAAGGAATTAGGGTTGTTGACTAATCCAGGTCAATGGATTAGGGGTTTGGATGCCACAGGATCCTATATGTATATTTTATTGTAAACAATGAAGATGATGATGAATAAAAAATTAGAGGTGAGACTCTAAAAAGGTTGATGGTTTTCCCGGTTTGGGTTTCCAGGGTAAAACATGTGTATGTGCCATTGCATCTTTTATGTTTTTATTAAGAATTCATTTACAATAATTTATTGTACAAGGTTGAAATATACAAAGTGTTGATCACACATCCTTTTAGCCTCCAAATGATCCATGTTGATCTCATCATGCCACATCATAAATGAGAAGAATCTATCAACAAGTTATTGGGCCCTATCACACATGGTAATAGATTTGTGGATGTAACTTGGAAATTCCCTTCCAACTAGTTAACACCAAGTTGCAAATTCATAAAAAAAACAATTTCAGTTGACCTATGTTCTATAGTTGAAATATAGCAAGCCTTGTTCTTTGCAGTCTCTCCATGTAAAGACCTTCATTAATTTATGGTTATGTTTTGCACTTTATTGTAAAATAAATAGGTTAAGGTCCCTTGACTAGGATTTAAACAACATGAAAGTGTGATACACAATGTCCAATGCCCCTCCATATGGTATCTACCAACAATATCCATGTGGTATTCTTTGTTAGTCATTTTGTAACTAGTGCCTTATGTTGGGTATGTGTTATATTCTTTGCACGACTAGATCTAGTGTCTGCTACGTTGCGTCGGGTGCACAGGGGTTCAGGGACAACGCCCCCGATTTTTTTCCCTCGGGGAACTTGTCGCATTTTTGCCTTGATTTTCACGTCGCCTTGATTTTCGTGTTCATTGTTGGGCGGTTTTTCGGCACATGGTTTTTACCGATGGTTTTCTATTTCCGATTAAGGAATTAGGGTTGTTGACTAATTCGGGTCATTGGGTTAGGGTTTTGGATGCCGCTTGCTCCTATACGTATATTGTATTGTAAACAATGTCTCACTATGAATGAATATAAAATATGTTGGTTTTCCCGGTTTGGGTTCCCAGGGGAAAAATCTTTGTGTAATGTGTGTATTTTCCATTGTATCTTTTTTGTTCTTTTATTGAAAATATGTTTGCAGTAAAATATTGTACAAGGTTAAAATCTAAATCTTCCCTCGTCATATATAACTTGCAAAAGGGAACTATGGAAAATCTTTAGGAAAAAAATACATATTTAAACAATATGGTATTTTAAAACAAATATAGAAAATATTTTGCATTACATGGATCATAAATACCATAAGAATAAATTTATATGGAAATCCATGCTATTGTACACTAACTTAGTAATATAAGGGTAAAAAAAGTCTTAATTAGAGTAAACGATAATCCTTTGGTTTCAGTAGTTTGCTTCTCATATCTAGAGGTTTCCACTATAACGCCCTAGGTTTTGAGCCCCATATTAAATAATGTATTTTTTTAATTGTCAAGAGGCCAGAGGGCCCAAACAATTAAAGAGGCCAGTGTGCCTAAGAAATGTAATGTTTTGATCATTATTAATAATAAACACATCGTTGGCTGCTAGACGGACAAGGACTAGAGTTATAGGGGGCTATGATTCCACAAGAGAGGGGGATTGAGGGGCTAAATGTTTATTTTCTGTTTTAATTACCCTTTTGTTTAAGGGAGTGGATCGGTTACGTGAGCTTCTTAGGGGAGGCCGGGAGGTTATTTATTCCCCACAAAATACTTAAACCCACCCCTGGTCTATTGGGGGGTTCGCTCATTCACTCATTCACTTGATCACTGGTTCATTCGTTCACTCACTTATTCACTCGTTCATTCATTCCATTCTTACCTATCACTCATTCATCCTTCATCATCTGTGTCTTGGCTTGGGGAGAGGGAAACAAACTGCTGAAGAGTAGCCATGGCATTTTTGGCTGTAGAGGTCGCTAGTGTAATCCAACCCTGACTTGAGGCCTGCATGTCTGAGATGCGTTGGCTTGTGTCCAGCTTTGTTCACAACTGCAAGTCCTGAGAGTTCCAGCATGGAGATTCTGGACCAGTTGCGCTGGAGCCCTAGAAGGAGAAGGACTGCTCGAGGGATTGCATGGCAGAGAAGGGTGGGGGTCCATTCTCTTGGGTGGTGCAAGCTGGGTAGAAGAGAGCTGGGTACTTGGATTGCTGCGAGTGCTGGGAAAGCCCGTGAGAGCTTGAGTGCTGACTAGTTTGGGAAGCCAACTAACACTCTGGAACCGTCCTTGTGGATTCATAGCCCTGGCTCGGGGGTGACACTATTGTTGACATTTGGAACAATAGTGTCTACGGTTAGGTGGAACGTCCTTGGTTTGCAGCCAGTTGGTGTCTTATTTTATAAAGATAAGTGCTCTCTCTGTTATGGTATTATTTACATGTATATGAATGTATTCTGGTGTGTATTTATTTATTGTTTAATTGAATCTTTAGAATATGCATGCTTGTTGGTTATTGTTGTTCATGTCGTTAGATATTTTCTTTTATGCATCCTTATTAATTTAAAAAGGTATCGGTAAGAGAAATAAGTCCAAGGGTGGGCTTGAAGGTAGTGTACCCCGACTTGTGGGTGGCGGGGTATGTTACATATTGGTATCAGAGCTTCTAGTTGAAACACTGGGCCGGTATGGGTCGGGTATTTTTGTCAGAGTCTCATGGTTGAGATCGAATTCTGACCTTGAAGTTGAAAAGCTCAGGAGGAATGGCATTGCAGAATTTATGCAGGAGCTAGAACATCAGAGATCCTTTGTAAGGGATCAAAGGATCGTGATCGTCCCTTTCGAATTCGGGAGGGATCAAGAGAGATCCAAGATCATTGGATCAGAGGGTAGGTGAACAAGGGTCATCTAATGAAGGCGAAGCAAAAGGTTGAGTAGGTTTAAGTCACGACCGTCAGATCTCATTGAAGGGAGATTGACGGTGGGGATCCATTGCAGGGATAGGGAAGGAAATTAAAGCGCGAGCAAGTTGTGAGCCCACAATTGATCTAGATAATTGATATTGCTAGATCAATAGATCAACAGTGGATATCGATCCCACTACGGACAAGCATCTTTGCATTTCGGAGATCGGGAAGGAAATTAAAGCATGGGCAAGTTGAGTTTCCACAATCACTCCTGGCCGTTGATCTTCACGGTCCATTAAAGCACGACTATCGATCTTGCAAAGTGAGGTAAGTGATCAAAGGTTAAGCTGAGGTCACACCTCTCAGTCACATGTAGATAAGACCGAGCGAACTTCGTGCAATTCCTGTCCGTCGATCCAAGCAAGGGACATGTGTCAATAGATCGACTAGTTCAGAAGTTCGGCGTTCGGGAGAAATTGAGTGTGATGATGCACAAAATCCTGAAGTCCCGAAGTTTGGACTTCATCTAAACCATTCATCAAAAGGGACATGTGTTGGCAGATCGGCTAGTTCGGAAGTTCGACGTTCGGGAGAAATGGAATGTGTTGATGTGAAATCTCTCGAAGTCCCAAAGTCCGTCGACCATTGGATAGAGCAATGGGTTTCAAGAGTATTGAGGACCTTCAGATCTACGTATGGGTGATTGTGAGCCGTAGATCTCACAACAGTTTGAAAGTTCAGTGTTCGGGAGGAACAAAGTTTTCTTGGGTGAAATATTCCAAAGCCCGAAATTCTGAAGTGACGTGGCTCACTGACGTCACCTGGGATGATGTGGACACATGGGATGTGTGCCATGTGCCAGTGAGTTTTGAACCTATGGAAGATTGAAATGTCAGTTAGAACGTGACACGTGTCACCCACCTGATTGGGCCACGTGTCCTCTTCTAGTATTTTTCCACATGGCGACAGATCGTGCAGTTCGAAGACTGGCACTCCTGAGAAAAAATATGTGACAGTTTGCATTGGGTTGAGAACTGCCGAAGTCCAGAGTATACATCGACCGTCGCTCCTAGAAGACACGCGACATTATATCTCGTAGTCCAGAGACCTGGTACTCCGGGGGATTTTCAAGTCTATACAAGTGAAAAGTGTCGAAGCCTGAAGTCACGAAGGTACGCAGACCATAGATTTAGGATCCCTTCGAGACCTTTATCAACTGTTGGATCAAGAAGTCGAAGGACAGGGTAAGCACTTTGGTGAATTGTCACTCCGGGGGAGTTGAGTAGCGCGGGAAATGAATGTCCCGGACCCCCGAAGCACCGAATTAATAGAGGAACGTCCCTCCGAACACTTGATTAAGTCGCAGATCGTCAATCTCGTGAAGCCTCCAGATGGGGGCGGGGTCGTGCATTTGACGAAGATTAAATATTGATCGTCCGATACTTGTGGTGGAGCTAATGGATATTTTGGCGAAGGGTAACTCTGGGAGGAAACAAGAGTTGACAACAAAGAACAAACGAAGGCCGAAGTCCGGAGGACTTGGTCTCGACATCGGTCCCATGCACATGTAAAAAAAAATGGCTTGGGAGGTAACTTAGCCACAGGTTTATGGCTCGCACAAGCCCTGTGTGAAAGAACACGAAGCAAGGCACTAAGGAAGGGACTAAGCCGTAGATTCGAACCATGGTCACTTGAAACCTGGTTTGAGGGAAGCGCCTACACATAATGAAATTCTGTGTTATCCAAGGATAACATGACATTGTTATTTTGAGGAGAATGGAGATATATTCTTCATGAACTAAGAAGAAAAGGACCTGTAGCATTTTTTGGTAAATTTTGTTTATCATATGCTTAATTATAACAAAATGGTCACTTTCACATTTTTCAGAATTAAGAGATTTAAACATATCAACTCAGAATGAAGATATGAGAGATGTAAGAAGGTGAGGGAGCCTCCAACCATGATAAAGAGACCGAAGGCCAGAATACCAGAGTTGGTAATGCAGAGACAGAGTCCAATGGATGCAAGGAAAAATGAGAGAAATAAACATTAATAGAAATTGTAAGAAGCCTGAAAATAGAAGTGCAGAGATACAAAGAAGACAACGAGAGGCTGATGAGAGAGAAAAGTCAGATAAATGCTCGAGTGTTTCAGATCTTAAACCAATTGCAGAGGAAAACAAGGAATGGCTCCGAGCAAGGGGAAGAAGGCGGGTTTCGTGAAAGAAGAGATGACCATGGAAGAGTTGGTTATTCAAGAAGTGCTAGAAGAACTCATAGACACCACTCACATCCTTACTCAACAAGAAATTTTTATGCATCAAAAGATTCCATAAGTAGTCGAGAGGTGTCTCCTGTTAGGCACCAAAGAAGAAGACATGAATTGGACAGTTTGCAAGGAGAGATGAGCAAGCTTAAGCCACCTTCCTTTGATGGTGAAAAATAAAGGGAAGATGATGTTGAAGCATGGTTGTTTGGACTCAGGAGATATTTTCAATTGCATAACTATTCATCAAACCTAGAAGCCATAATTTCCACCTACCATTTACACGGGAAAGCTGCAATGTGGTGGGATCAACTGAAGCAAGTTGAACATATTAATGAGAATAGGATCACTTGGAAGAAATTCAAGAAGTAATTCCAGAAGGAGTACCTCTCAGAGGATTTCTGTGACAAGAAAATGCAGGAGTTCTTTGAACTCAAGCTAGGAAGCACGACTATGGCAGAATATGAGAAGAAGTTATTGGGGTTGTTAAAGTATGTCAGGTTCATTAATGATGAGAAGGTGAAAATACAGAGATTTCTAAGTGTACTGGCGACCTTTTATAAAGAAAATGTTAGGTATGATGAGCCCAAGACCTTGATTGAGGCCATCAGGAAGGCTAAATACCTGTATGAGCAAGGCCATGGAAGAGAATCCATGTAGAAATCTTGGAAGGGTAAGAAGGAGGAGAAGTCCGATTAGAGGAGGAAAGGATTCAAACCTCCATTAAATAGGAATGAGCCTAATAGAAATCATCAAGATCGGTATGCTAAGGGTGAATCCAAGAAAGAATACTTCTTGGGAAAAATGGGAAGACCACCAATCCAATGTTGGGGATGTAAAGAACATCACTCGTACAAGGATTTCCCACACAGAAAGGATAGAGTGAAGACTGTGCACAACGTCCAAGAGGCTATAACAATCGAAGATATGGGAAGAATTTATGCAGCTTTAGATGATCAACAAGCAGAGTACCAATCCAATATGATCGAGGTGGAAGGTTAGATCATAAATCAACCCGTTGCTATTTTAATTGATTTAGGAGCAAGCCATTATTACATTGATCCTAAAATAGTGGATAAATTACATTTGGAGAAAAGTAAGTTTGGAAAATCAAGTTTGGTTTAGTTAGCCACTGGAACCAAAAGGAGAGTCCATGATATGGTCATAAGTTGTTCCATAAGTCTTAATGGTGTGAATACTAGTGTTGATCTGAATATCATACCCTTGGGGTCTTATGATATTCTAATTGGAATGGATTGGTTGGATAAGCATAATGTTGTCCTAGATTGTCATAGCAAGACATTTACCTGTCTTGATGGAGATGGAAAACAAAACACTATAAAAGGAGTTCCAAGACCCATCTCTATAAGGGAGATTTCATCCTTACAGCTGAAGATATGTTTTAGAAAAAGATGTCAATTGTATGCAGCTCATGTGGAAGAGCCAGAAAATACAAAGGGTCAAGCCTTGAATATTTCTCGGTACTACAGGAATTTGAAGATGTATTCCAAGAAATACCAAGGTTGCCACAAAGAAGGGAGATATATTTCTCAATTGATTTAGTGCCAGGAGTTGCCTCGGTGTCAAAAACACCTTACAGAATGAGCACACCAAAGTTAAAAGAATTACAAAAGCAGTTGGAGGAATTGTTGAAGAAAGGGTACATACGTCCAAGTGTTTCACTTTGGGGAGCACCAATACTTTTTGTCAAAAAGAAGGATGGAACCTTGAGGCTGTGTATTGAATTTCAACAACTGAATAAGTATACTATAAAGAACAAGTATCCTCTACCCAGAATTGATGACCTCTTTGATCAACTAAGAGGAGTAAATATATGTTCAAGGATCGACCTGAGGCCAGGATACCATCAGTTAAGGATCAAGGAAGAAGACATTCATAAGACAACCTTTAGAACCAGGAATGGGCATTATGAATTTGTAGTGGTGCCTTTTGGAATGACCAATGCACCAACTGTATTTATGAACTTAATGAATGGCATATTCAAAAATTATTTGGATAAGTTTGTCATAGTATTCTTGGATGACATACTTGTCTATTCCAAGTTTGAAGAGGAGAATGAACATCACTTAAGACTGGTATTGCAAGTGCTGAGAGAACATCAGTTGTATTCCAAGTTGAGTAAGTGTTCTTTTTATCAAAAGCATATCCATTACTTGGGACACATTATTTCAGAGTAGGGCATAACAGTAAATCCAGAGAAGATTGAAGCCATTAGAGGATGGCTAACACCTAGAAATGTGTCAGAAGTCAGATCTTTTATGGGATTAGATGGTTACTACAGAAGGTTCATAGTAGGGTTCTCTAAGATTGCTCATCCCATCACTTCTTTGCAAAAGAAGGGAACTAAATTTGAATGGACACCTAAGTGTGAGGAGAATTTTAATCTGTTCAAGGAATTACTTACTAGTGCACATGTGTTAAGGATTGTTGACCCAAATGAAAGTTTTGTGGTATGTACAGATGCATGTAAGGAAGGACTTGGGGGAGTCCTCACGCAAAATGGACATGTCATTGGTTACGAGTCCATAAAGCTTAAGGAACATGAGAGGAACTATGCCACGCATGACTTGGAGCTTGTTTCCATTGTCTACACCTTGAAGAAGTGGAGGCATTATCTCATGGGGAAGATATTTGAATTAAGGACATACCACATTGGCTTGAAGTATCTTTTTGAACAACCAACCTTGAATGCCATTCCAACAAGATGGATGGAATTTTTAAGTGAATATGACCTCGATATCAAGCATATCAAAGGAAAAGAGAACAAAGTTGTCGATGCACTTAGTAGAAGTGTGCATCTCATGCATGCTAATGCTGCTAGTATGCATCAGTCAGACTTGAAGAGCAGAATTTTAGATGATATTGTTACAGATCAACATTACCTACAGATAAAGGAAATCTTATAGCAAGGAGATCTATAATAGAAAATAAAGGAGTATGAGATAAAGGAAGATGGATTGCTTATGCATAAAAATAGAATCTATGTTCTTAGTTCCAAAGAACTGAGGAATTTGGTATTGAAGGAAATGCATGATGTTCCTTATGCTGGACATCCCGGTTACCAGAAAAAAAATTACAACAGTAAGAAGCCAATTCTTTTGGTCGGGAATGAAAAAGAATGTCGCTGATTACATCGCTCGATGTATGGAATTTCAGAAGTTGAAGACTGAGCATAGGCACCCATCGGGTTTGCTGCAACCATTACCAATCCCAGAGAAGAAACGGGAAGTGATAACCATTGATTTTATAAATAAATTGCCCAGGATGACAAGACAACATGATTCAATCATGGTAGTGGTTGACAAATTAACAAAGGCTACTCATTTTTTTCCTGTAAAAAAAACACATACAATGACTAATATTGCAGAGGTTTACATGAGGGGGATTTTTAGGCTGCATGGGATTCCTAGGACAATTGTCTCGGACAAAGATATAAAGTTTACCTCCAATTTATGGAGGGGATTGTTTAAAGGATTTGGTACAAATGTAAACTTTAGCACAACATACCATCCACAGTCAGATGGGAAAACAGAGAGGGTCAATCGAGTTATTGAATATATGTTGAGAATGTATGTGATGGATAAGCCATCTAAGTGGGAAGATTACTTACACTTGGTTGAGTTTGAATATAATAATGGGTATGAAGATTCATTGAGGATGATCCCATTTGAAGCCTTGTATGGTAGGAATTGCAATACTCTAGTGAGCTGGGACAACCCAACATATAGAGTGGTACTTGGGCCAGAGTTGCTCAAGGATATGGAAGACCAAATGGTTAAGATAAAGGGGAATTTAAAGGAAACTTAGGATAGACATAAATTTTATGCAGATAAGAACATGACAGCTAGAGAATTTAAAGTATGGGAGCATGGACTTTTGAAAGTGAAGCCCAAGAAAATCTCTTTGAAATTGGGTAGTTGTACAAAGTTGGCAACCATATTCTGTGGTCCATTTGAAATATTGGAAAAAATAGGTCCAGTGGCATACATGCTTGCATTTCCTACTTCCATGAATGTGCATAATGTATTTCATGTCTCTTTGCTAAAGAAATATGTACATGATCCTAACCATGTTATTGATTGGCATCTAATTTAAGTAGAGACAGAGGGATACTTTCAGGTCCAACCAGTGCGAGTGTTGGACAGAAAGGTCAAAATGATCCGTTATAGAGTTATAGAGCTGGTGAAAGTTCAGTGGACCTACTACGGTCCTGAAGATGCTACCTGAGAACATGAAGATACCATGCGGGCAGAGTACCCGCAGATTTTTGAATAAATTTTGAGATTTTGATCTCTATTTTGTATATGCACTGAGGACAGTGCCAAAATAATGGGGAGGGGATGTAACACCCCAGGTTTTGAGCCCCATATTAAATACTATATTTTGTTAATTGTTAAGAGGCTAGAGGGCCCAAACAATTAAAAGATGCGAGTGTGCCTAAGAAATGTAATGTTTTGATCATTATTAATAATAAACACATTGCTCGCTGCTAGACAGACAAGGACTAGAGTTATAGGGGGCTATGATTCCACAAGAGAGGGGGATTGAGGGGCTAAATGTTTATTTTCTGTTTTAATTACCCTTTTGTCTAAGAGAGTGGATCAGTTACATGAGCTTCTTGGGGGAGGCGAAGAGGTTCTTGATTCCCCACGAAATACTTAAACCCACCCCTGGTCTATTGGGGGGTTTGCTCATTCACTCGTTCACTTGCTCACTGGTTCATTCATTTACTCACTTATTCACTTGTTCATTCATTCCATTCTTAGCTATCACTCATTCATCCTTCATCATCTGTGTCTTGGCTTGGGGAGAGGTAAATAAACTGCTGGAGAGTAGCCATGGTATTGTTGGCTGTAGAGGTCATTGGTGTAATCCAACCCTGACTTAAGGCCTGCATGTCTGAGATGCGTTGGCCTGTGTCCAACTTTGTTCACAATTGTGAGTCTTGAGAGTTCCAACATGGATATTCTAGACCATTTGCGTTGGAGCCCTAGAAGGAGAAGGAATTCCCGAGGGACTACGTGGTAGAGAAGGGTGGGGTTCCATTCTCTTGGGTGGCGTAGGCTGGGTAGAAGAGAGCTGGGTACTTGGATTGTTGCGAGTGTTGGGAAATCTTATGAGAGCTTGAGTGCTGACTGGTTTTGGAATCCAAGTAACACTCTAGAAGCATCCTTGTGGATTCATAGCCCTGGCTCGAGGGTGACACTGTTGTTGATATTTGGAATAGTAGTGTCTACGGTTGGGTGGAATGTCCTTGGTCTACAGCCAGTTGGTGTCTTCTTTTATAAAGATAAGTGCTCTCTCTGTTATGGTATTATGTACCTATATATGAATGTATTCCACTATGTATTTATTTATCTTTTAATTGAATCTTTATAATATGCATGCTTGTTGGTTATTGCTGTGCATGTCATTAGATCTTTTCTTTTATGCATCCTTATTAATTTAAAAAGGTATCGGTAAGAGAAATAAGTCCAAGGGAGGGCTTGAAGGTAGCATACCCTAGCCTATGGGTGGCAGGGTATGTTACATCCACCATTATGAAAATGTATATGTGGATCTATTTCGCCCTTCATCAATGGCACTTTGCTCTGCACTTGTGTGTGAATCTGTCCCTTCTTGTTTCCTTGTGTTTATATGTAAACTTGAAGGCACGATCAATTTGCATGATGTTGCATCTACACACACAACATAGGTGTCAGGGCATCATTGTGTCACAACATTATGTGTTTTTGCTACCTCCTCCACCTACAAATACATGAATTTTTGCATTAAAGGTTCCCGAATAATGCAATTATTCTTCATTCACACAACAATTTTAATAAATAGGGCATGATGAAATTAGGGATATTGAATTACATAGTAAACAATTTACTACGAGATAGAGTCATCTACACTAGTTATCCTCTTGTTATGATTTGTGATGTTGATGATAATTGTTGAAATATTGGTTGTCATTGATGTCAATCCTTGAAGAAATCATGAAGCCCCAAAGGTATGGTTATGAAACCCACAGTTGATCAAGGAAAAAGGACATGAAGGAAAATGTAATTGCAGGTAAATCATTCATTGATGGAAAATACACATCATGACGTTTTCGATGATATGTGGTATGCCACGTGGTTCCTCACGATTGAGGAGTTATGTCCTTGTGAAGTTGGAGGACCCCAAAGAATGATCTAGAAGCCCCTAGACGGTCAACACGAAGTTACAGGTCATTCATTAAGGGTAAAGTAGTTGCAACAAGAATTTAATTAAGGGTAAAGTTATTGGAACAAGAGAGTGTGGGTTAGCTCTAAAATAAGGAAAAGGGGTAAAACAATTACAAGATAGCCCCTAAGGAAGTCACTTGAAAATTATAAATAAGACTTCAAGAGAACCTTGTTAACACTTATTGAACACATTGAATATCTATGTTGTAAACTGTTATGGGAATGTACTATTGACAGATCTAAAGCAGTGAGTCTGAGGCAGCGAGGTTCAGTGAAGAGAGAAGTTACATGAGCCGAAGGGATGAACTTGAGCTTACTGTTATAGGGTTTTACTGAGGTTATCTATGAGTTGCAGTGAAGGAAGAGAGTGAACATTCACGAGTTGCAGACTTAGAGAAGCACAAACATATGCAGGGTTCAGTGAAGGAAATCACAGACACACATAGAAGCAAAGTAATCCACAAGTTGCAGAGGAAGTAGGGTGCAGACATCCATGGGCCACAATGGGACAAAGCGTAGACATCCACGAGTTTACAGAGCACACAGAAAAAATCTGTTGAGAAAACTGAAGTTCAGAAGATCAAATCCACCAGGTCAGCTATAGTTTGAGAGGTATGGTTTATTGTGTATGTTAGGGTCTATATTATGCAGTAGTCCAACACATAAATGTCTTAGTATTTCATGAGTATTTTATTTGGAAGACATTATTCTGGAGCTTGGTATGATGGTTTGAGGAATACGGGTTTGAGTGGTAACAATTGATGAAGTACAACAACAATGATAGGTTGTGACAGTAATAATGACAGATCAGTAATAGGTTGATTGATTCAGGGGTAGTGACAGGTTGTCTACATTTATATTTCTGGGTGGTTGGATGGGGCAAGGAAAGGGGGTTGTAGCCTCCTTTTGGTTGGTGTCGGAAAATTGGGGAGTTGGAGCTTCCTTTAGGTTGGAGCCTCCTTCTAGTTGTAGTTGGAAAATAAGGAAGTTTGTGCTTCCTATGAATGTATTTCTTCTGACATATAAGAAAAACATTTCGTGGTTTTATCCCGCATTGGGTTTCCACGTAAAATTATGGTGTACTATTTATTTGTGGTTTCTTATTGTTCACAGTTGATTTATACTGTTAATAATGCATTAAATGCTAATGACAAACTGTTGAACTACACTCATAAAGTTAAATAATTCACATTGTGGTTAAAAGTGGTAATAAATTACTCATACTGATTCACCCCCCCACTCTCAATATTCCAACAATTGGTTTCATAGCATGTCCTTCAAGAAACAATTTAACCATTGGAAGGAGATCATGGAATACACTAAGATTTGAGCACCAAGGTTTGATGGATAGAACTATACCTTTTGGAGTAAAAGAATGCAAACCTTTTTACAGGCACATGGATTTGATGTTTGGTAGTCAATAGTAGATGGATATGCAACACTAACCACTCTCCCAAATGACAAATATGGAAAGAAACTTAACGAAAACAACTCCAAGGATAAAGGCACCATTCTGAGAAATCTAGATGATTCAACATTTGTCAAAGTTATGCTTTGCAAGGCTGCAAAGGATCTTTGGGATAAACTTCAAAAGATTTATGAAGGAGATACCAAAGTCAAGGGAGCTAAGCTTCAAACCCTTAGAGCCAAGTTTGAGCAATTGAAGATGAAGGAATATGAAGACATTGCAACCTACTTTCTGTGAGTTGATGAAACAATGAACACTTTAGAGGATTGGGAGAAGAAGTTGATGAGCCAGTGGTCGTTCAAAAGGTTCTAAGATCTCTACCTATGAGATTTGATCCTAATATATCATCCCTTGAAGAAAGAACATATCTTGAAAGTTTGAGCATGGACGAACTACATGGAATATTCACAACTTATGAAATAAGGATAGAAAAAGAGAACCTAATAACGAAGGAAGCAACGTTCAAAGAATCCAAGAAGATGAAGAAAAAAAACAAGCAAAAGTCAAAACCAGATTGGATTTGCAACTATGATTCATAGGAAGATGAATAAGTTGAAATTTTGGTAAGGAAATTAAAAAGAGGAATTGACAAATACAGAGGTATGCTTCCATTGAAATGTTTTAATTGTGATGGTATTGTTCATTTTGCTTCTAAATTTCCTTATGGTAAGAATATAGGTAGCGATGAAGAAGAAGATCCTAAGAGGAAAAAGAAAAATCAAAAGGGAGACAAGAGAAAGAAGAAAAATAAACTTTTCAAGAAAAGTTTTTATTCAAAGGAAGACAACTCTTCATTAGACAAGGATGATGATAGCGACAATGATTTTGAAAGAGTACTCTTCATGGAAGTAGAAGATGATGAATAATATTATGAATATTCTGAAGAAGAAGGTGAAGTCGATCTCAAAGCAGAATTAATTAGTAGCTTAGAAGAACTAGGTAAAGAAAGAAAGAAAATCAACTCACTCAAGGCAGAGTTAAAGAAGAAAGAAGGATCTAAAAATTCCAACTAAGAAGAAATCGAGCAGATAATCACAAAGTTAAATATCCAGGTAGAAGAAGACAAAAGGATTGAAGAAACACTCATAAAACAATTAAAAGATAAAGAGAAGATGGTTGAAAGCTTGGAAGCAGAAATAGTTACCCTAAGAAAAGATCTTTAGACTAAAGATATGCAACAAAATAACACCAAAATATTGGATGAGATCATCAGTAGTCAAAGGCCATACTATGACAGGTCCTTCCTAGGATAAAACTAGATGCAGACTGAGAAAGGTTCAAGATCCAAGACAACAGAACATAAAGCAGAACAAAAAACCTATGGAGAAATAGTCAGAGGTACTTGATCCAGGTGGATATTGGTGTCCACCCACCTATTCCAACTGGCTCCTCGTGTCTGCTTTTGATTCAACACGTCTTTCTGTACTACTTTATAATTGTGAGTTATACACTTTTGAGGATGTCTGAAGCTTCACACATTCTCCAGGTGGATACGGTTGGCCTCTTGCCTAATCCAACTGGTTTATTTTGTATGTTTTCATGTCAACACATCTTGTTGTACTTCTAGGGCTGTTTTGGGGCCCTAAATGTTGTTTTTTTGACTCGCCATAGTCAAAATGTCGTCAGAGTCAAAGTCTAATGGAAAAATGTGTATTTCTCTGAAAGACCTTTCCAACGGGCTATCACACGCCTAAAACGAAGGTTGTATGCAAAAGTTATGACCCTAGGAAGTTGAGGTACCAAATTACACCAACTTACCCATAGGGCCCACATGAATTTTGGCATTTCAGCTTCTAGGGTTAGGTTTTTGGATGTACAGGGTTTTGGAATTCATGAGTAATATGAAAAGGGTCTATGGATCCTCATTGTAATCCATTTTTCTCAGACGAATGCATGTAGAAGCCACATCTCTTCTCAGAGATAACTACCGCCATTCGAGCAAGTTTCAGTTTTGCAGTTTTACAATTTTAGCCTATTTCATTATTTAATAGAATATATTGTTCATTGGATATTTGTTCTTACTATATCTTTGTTTATTATATTCAGTCTGTTAATCAGTTCATTCTGCTCCTAAATCCAGATCAGTGGTATCAGAGCGGTATGCTCTTCATTTATTTTTCTTCATGCATGTCCCTGACAAGGTCTGGGTACAAGAAGTTGGGACTCGAAACAATCAAGCCATTACCATATCTGTTGCGCCGAGCCCGAAAAAAACCCATGGGAGACAAAAAGAAAGATGATGGAGCAGGAGATCCTATTAAAATGTTGCTCAAGGAAGCCCTCACGCGACAAAGGAACAAAATGATGGACAACTTCGTGCAAATCCTTCGACGGTTGCCGAAGGGAGAAGCATCTTCATCAAGCGGCCATGCAACCCCCTTCAAGGTACAAGTAAATTTTGATATTCCATTATTTGAAGGACTGATAGATGCGGATGTTGTAGATAAAAGGTTGAATATGGTTGAAGGATATTTTTTGGTCCACAATTTTTCTGATAGGGAAAAGATCACTTTTGTACTCCTCAATGCCATTCCCCATGTTAAAGACTGGTGGGATACTTACTCTGAGCAAAGGGCTATGGAGGAATTTGAAATTTTTGTGGTGGCCCTTACATGCGATTCCTTCCAGGACACCATTAAAGAACAATACTACCCTGCTGGAAGCTACGAGGACCAATACACCAGATGGACCACCCTACATCAAGAAAGGGACCAGACAGTACTAGAATTCACCAATATTTTCCATACCCTACGCACCAAATTGGGTATCAAAGATTATGAGTGTCATCTAGTGCTCAAATACTGCATCTGTTTGCATAGATACATTCAAATAGAAATGGAGTTCTTGGACATTGCCTCACTGGGCACGGATTATAGATACGCTGTCAAGATCGAGAAAAAATTTAAGCAGAAACAACGAGAGTTTGGATTTGCAAACCCATCACAGTCGAAGCAGGGAAAAAACAACCCCAACCCACACAACAAGGGACCAATTCGAGATGGCCACCCTCAGGACAATCTATCGAGGCCGCAACACAAGAAGGGAAATGAGAAGACGAAGAAGGACACAAGAAAATGGTGTGAGTACCATAAAAGTCCTTGGCACAACACTGACGAATGACGCTCCAAGCAGTCCCTCATGACCGAGCTAAAGGATTCTGAGTCAGAGGTTGATTCTTATTTTGAGCCAAATACTGATGCAGGGAAGTAGATTATCGATGTTGAACCCAGTGCCACAGTCTCTACCACCAAAGTCCAGCCGAGCGAACCAGAAGAACCAGAGGAAGGGGAACGCCTCTTTCACTCACAAATTTGGGTCAAGGGGGCTCCGATTCATTTCATTGTTGACAGTGGTAGTCAGAAGTACCTGATTTCAGCTGAGGTCATTAAGCGGCTGAACCTGCCAACGACATCGCACCCGCAAGCCTACACCATCAACTAGCTTCATCAAGGAAGAGATCTCTGTGTCAGCCAACACTGTCGTCTACCCTACGAAATCAAGCCTTTCAAAGATGAGGTACTGTGTGATATTGGTCCCCTTGAATTTTGTGATGGTCTTTTAGGAAAACCATATTTGTGGAAGCGTCATGCTGTGTATGAGTCTAGACCCTGTAGTGTTATTATTACTTTGGGTAGACAATTGTACAGGATCCCAGAGGTGCCACTGCCTACTTCTATTTCTTTAATCTCTGCTAAGCAATGCAATAAGGTCATTTCAAATACCAGGAAGTTCATCTTCTTTGTGATCCGTTCTCATAGTAAGCAGAAGGTCGTTGCCACATATGTGGCCTCTACACAACGCCTCTCTTTGCAGCAGAAACAAGTGGAATGGATCGTGGAAGAATACAAAGACATATTAGCCTCACCTATAGGGGTACCGACACACTTCCAAGTCAAGCATCCAATTGATATGACCCCCGACGCACCTCTACCTAATGGACCAGTCTATCAATGCTCGTTGATGGAGAATAACGAAATCAGGCTTCAGATCCAAGAGACTCTTCAAAAGGGGGACATCAAACCCAACTCCTCCTCTCGTGGAAGCCCGATTGTACTGGTGCAGAAGAAGGACAGGACTTGGCAAATCTGCATTGATTACAGAGCCTTAAAAAAAATCACAGTCCAGAACCGCTACCCCATTCCCAATATTGATGACCTTCTTGACCAACTCAAGGGGGAAAAGTTCTTCAACAAGATTGACTTGAAGTTTGGCTACCACCAGGTTCCCATCGAACCAACTGATGTCTAGAAGACAACCTTCAAGTCTAAAGAAGGTCTCTATGAATGGATAGTCATGCCCTTTGGCTTAACAAATGCACCAACCACTTTCATGAGGTTGATGGACGATGTATTGAGACCCTTCACTAACTCCTTTGTGGTCGTATATTTGGATGACAACCTCATCTTCAGCAGAACGTGGGAGGAGCACATGCGACATATTCAACAAGTTTTGAGCACTCTGCGGCATCACAAGCTTTATTCCAACTTGGAAAAATGCTCTTTTGGCATGAACAAGGTCCAATACTTAGGATACATTGTTGATGAGCACAGGGTACATGTTGATCCAACTAGGATCCAAGTCATCCGTGACTAGCCAGCGCTGACCACACTGACCAAGATTCATAGCTTCTTGGGACTAGCCAATTTCTACTGACGGTTCGTGTTGGGATTCTCCCATATTGCATGGGCCCTCAGCCAGGTGACCAAGGGTGGTGGGAACAGTTCTCACTTAGCACAGGCATCCGATGGCATACCATAGTGAGACATTCTTCGATACTATATGAAATTACCCCACCTATGACAAGGAAATGTATTCCATTGTACAAGTTTGTTGTCAATGGAAACATTACATTATGTGGAAAGAGATGATTATTCACACTGATCACAAGACTTTGCAGTTCATACAGACACAGGGGAAATTACAAAATGACTGCTATCAGAAGTGGTCCACCTACCTACAACAATTCCATATCGACATCAAGTATAAGACAAGTATCTCCAATCGTGTCGATGATTGCCTCAGTTGGCCTCCTGTGGCTGCACTCACCACTGTGATCCATTCCCGTGGACACGAAACATCGGAGTGGCCCCAACTTTACTAGCAAGATCCGAACTTCGCCACCACATATCAACTCTTGGGTACAGGCACCATTGTCCTTGATTTTCACATTCAGGATAGACTCTTATGCCACCTGGGTCATCTCTGTGTTCCTACAAGAAAGCATGCAAAGCTGATTTGGGAAGCCCACTACAATCGGGTGGCAGGACATTTTGGCATAGAGAAAACTGTGGCTATTCTTAAGAAACATTTTTATTGGCAAAACATTCGACATGACATCAACAAGTATATCAGATCTTGCACTTCATGCGCCATTTCCAAGCCCGCTATCAAGAAGCATGACTTATACACCCCTCTTTCTATTCCCGAGAAGCCGTGGGATTCCATCTCCATGGATTACATGTTTGGTTTATCGTCCACCAAGCATGGAAATGACTGCATGTTTGTGGTCGTTGATCGGTTTTTGAAGATGGCCATCCTCATAGCCTGTAAGAAGAATGTCACAGCAACAGATACTACCAAGCTCTTCTTCGAACAAGTTTGGGTCCACTTTGGGATACCAAAGACCATCGTCTCCGACCGAGACAACAGGTTCCTCAACACCTTTTGGTCGAGTCTCTAGTCTCTGTTGGACACCAAGCTAAGAAAATCCACTTCTTTCCACCCATAAACCGATGGCCAAACCGAGGTCGTCAATCAGATGATTGTGCACATCCTGCACATGTAAAATTGTAAGCATCCTCGAACATGGGACGAGAGTCTCCCATATGTCTAACATAGTTACAACAAGGCTCTCCATAGTTCTACCGGTCATAGCCCATTTTAGGTGGGTCTGGGATTCCAACCCTTGGGATCCATTGATTTTTCACTTCCTCTTGCCACTACACAGACATACTCTTCCCCTGATCATTCTATTATAGAAAAAACCACCATATTCATTGAGCGGATTCAACACATCCACCAACAGGTCCAAGAGGTTTTGTAGAAATCCAATGCTAAGTACAAGCAACACCATGATTGACATAGGGTACCACACTAGTTTCAGGTTGGTGAAAAAGTATGGTTACATGTGCAGAAGGAGCGTCTCACCGAGCCCCATCAGAAGCTTCGACCACTTCGTTATGGGCCTTACACTATCACCAAGGTTGTGGGTAGCAATGATTTTGAGCTCAACACTCCACCCTTCCTTGTTCTGCATCCAGTATTTAATGTGGACCTCCTTCGTCCATATTTTCCACTATTATTGGACACCTATGATCTCGTCGAACAATTGACACCAACAGAGCTCAACCCTGACTGCATGGAACAAGCATCCACTGATCAGATAGTGGACACATAGGTTAAGGGCACTCACCAACAATGGATCCAACTTTATCGGGTTGTCAAGGCAGGGCAACTCCTACACCAAGGCAAGTGGCTCACCCGGGGCCAAATCCAGTAGAAGTTTCCTCACCTGATGGGGGAACTCAACGCAATGGAGACCATCGATTCCTAATGGGGGAGGATTCATCTAGGTGGATATTGGTGGCCACCCACCTACTCCAACTACCTCCTTGTGTCTGTTTTTGATTCAACACGTCTTTCTGTACTGCTTTATAATTGTGAGTTCTACACTTCTGGGGCTGTTTGAAGCCTCACACATTCCCCAGGTGGATACGGGTGGCCTCTCGCCTAATCCAACTGGATTATTTTGTATGTTTTCATGTCAACACATCTTTCTGTACTTCCAGGGTTGTTTTGGGGCCCTGTTATCCCCGTTTTCTAGGGATAACTAGGAGATCATGTCTCGAGGCCCACAGGTTCTAGACATGAAGTACTGAGAGCAGGATTGACCTGAGCATGGCCCTGGAGGGCCCATATTTCTTATTCTTCGCCAGACTTGTCCTGTCAGCAGCAACAATTTCCATCACCATCGGCTTGGACTTGCATCAGAGAAGGCTCTTTCTCCATGAGGTAATTGGTCCAAGGTATCATGGTATGTGTCATGTTTGATCGTTATAACCTTATTATATATGCATCGGGTTCCTTACATTTCTGATGACTGCTTGGATATTACACTAATCCACTTGACCATTGTTGTGGGGATTAACAGGGTAACCTAGCAAGCTTGTATTCATGGGTTTTGGTTATCCACCAGGGGGGATTTGCAAAACCATCGTCTGCTCCCACCATTCTATCATTTTACAACTTATCTCCCATTCATCCATCCCATTCCCCTAGTCCGGCCATTAGGATGACCTTTTGAGGGTTACACTTTGTCCTGTGGGAAGAAGGGGATAAAGGCCCAGGGGGTAAAAGCAGCTGGTAAAAGATAAAATCCATAGGAAATGAAACCTAGAGATGCTTCGCCCAGGGATCCCCGAGAAGGCAATAAAAGGCCTCTCAATAAGAAACAAAAGGGACCCTAAGAGAAATAATAAAACAAGACTACCAAGAGGATGGGAGGTCTCATCACGAGACGACCCATTATGTTCATAGGCATCTAGCAGTATGACATTGCCATCATCTGGTCACCACGCCAGGGCAATGACCTTTAATTGCATGGCCAAAGGAAAGGGGGTCTCATCACGAGCCAGCCTTATCATTTCTGCGAAAATACCAGTGGGTAACACTGTCAGCTCTGGTCACCATTCCAAGGCAGTGTCCTCTGGTCAGACCTTGAAGTAAAAAGAAAGAAAATCAATAAATAAATAAAGGCAATAAAGGGGCTTGGAAAAAGTGCATCCATGACGGGTACAACTCACCTCCTACAAAGGCACCGACGGACAACACCTACCCCTAGTCTTACTGTGACTGGACATCCCTAGACCATATGACTTCATGAACATGGCTTGAATGATCCTCTGTGAGAAATTTCCTTTTCTTGTGGATATTAGCCCAATAGGTTGTTCTGTTTGTTTCTTCAACTTTGTATAGTAGATATGTGTAATGTCCTTGAGCTCTTAGAGGATATGCTAGGGATTTCATGCATGTATTTGATAAATTTAATGATGAAATATGATTGACATTGCTATGATCCCGATGACTGATGAGCCCATGGAGGGCGTAGTTTTTGATGTGCAGGACCATACCCGACGGACAAGTACCAGTGGACCAGTACACATGGGGATATGATTAGCTCAGACCTCCATGGGGCTGAAGAGCCCATCCGATGGTTGCTGGGATGGCAGAGACAGGACAACGTTGTGATGAGCCACTGCACGAGAAGGAAGAAGGACGTTCCACCCAGGATACTTTGGTAGAGCCCGACCTAGGGGGGATCACCCACTGCAGATGGAACATGTGCCTTTGATGGACAGGACGTCACTTGAGAGAGCTGGGCGTTGTCTGGAGCGTGTGGCAGTGTGCTGAGGTCATTTGGCATGTGTGGCAGCTTGGAGGAGCCCTAGAAGGGATAACGTTTGGTTTTCTGGATGCTATGCTTGCCCAAAAAGGGCCAACGTCTCCCTCAGAGGGGCTTGACGTCCCCCTTTTAGCTCATATTATGAGATTTTCTAGCAGATTAATGTAAAAATAGTGTAATATTGTTAGTCAGCCTTCTCGACTATTTTAATGAGCTATTTTTATAATTAAAGGTCATAAGATTGGTATAAATAGAGGACGTTGGACCTCATTTTAGAGATAACATAACTCACTCTCTTTTGAGAGATACACTTTTGTCTTTTGTCTTGGTATTTTGGCTCTTGGAAGTGAGGCGCAACTCTTGTTCGAGGATTTTCTTGGCATGTTATGGTGTTTTCTCTCATTGGAAGGTTTACAACTAGGGTTTAATGAGCACTCTTCATGATTTGTAAGTGTATTTTCCATGCAAAACTTCTTGAATGAATGGTTGTAGGTTAAATCTCTTGCATTTATTGTTATATTGCTATTATATTGCTTAATATTAAAACCCTAGGTAGCAAGCACACAAGTAGGTCCTTGCTATATGTCCCCATGATTGAGAAACTTGTTTTGGCCATTGATTAAGGAAGATATAGCCTAGCCGTTGCTACACTAATCATCCTTTCTCTGAGTTAGCATTTAAACATAAGTTGAAGAAAGAAGACGTCCTAGGCCTAGTTGATTCTACACCTAGGGTTTTGACTTTTTAGGGTTTGAAGGGCCTTTCTCTTGCAACACTTTTCACCCTTAGATTTGTGTTTTAAAGCTAGCCGTGTTGCCAGGAATATTTAAAGAAAGAGGGAGGAGCATGAGGTCTTGCTTAAGCAACACCGAAATGAGCCTCCTCCCCTTAGGGTTTTGATTCTAGGGCCCTGCCATTGCAACACCATAGAACCTAACTCTCTAGTCTTTAGATTTAGATCCTCCCGATACCTTGCCCTTGCTTTTGACTCCATAATACCCTAAGGCACTGGTTTATCTCTCCAACGTTGAGCTTGTTGTGCCAAAACAAATCTTTCAAAACTCTCAAATTTGAAACCCTAACTAACCCTAACGTCTACTAACCCTAGCAGAAAATGATGACGTCATGCCTTTATTAAGCTTTTGGTTGATAGTAAACACTGTGGCTAGGTCATCCTATGATATACATTTATGTATTGATGATTTTCATTGGCTTATTTGCAAAACTTTGACCTCTTTGTCTATAATACTAACCCTAGAAGAAAGTTGACATCACCTCTAGTACACTTGACACAACTGCCTTTATATATGAGCATTTGATGATATTTAATGCATTGAGTTAATTTAAGGATTGATCAATTTTATTGGATTGCTATATCATTCTGGTATTTATTGACAAGTGACTTTAATTTGCCATTGCCATTATTGCAAACATTGACTTCGTCAATATTTACTGCTATTTATGCTCATGTATATTAAATATTGATAGTCATTGACAAATGACGTATTAACCACTGTTGCATGTATTAGTATCATTATTGTCTTGTCTCGCAAGCAGGTGCCTCTTTTGTGGTTCTTCTTCATCTGACTATCTTCTTGGCGGTAATCTGTGAAGGGAAAATTTGCCTTAGTCCTTAAGCCTTTACCTTTCAAAACCCCAGATTGCCAGGGACATCTCCCTTGGGTTTAGCCACCCTAAATAGAAAGAGCCCCCCATCGAGGTGACAGTGGGTGGCGAAGCTCCTGTTATGCCAGTTTGACTCTTACCCTTCAGCTACTTGACCTAAACTACAAACTGAGCGATAACAGGCCCTAAACGTTGTTTTTGTAGAAATTTCAATACAAATTACGTATTTCCTGTGATTCTCCTGATCTAACAATTTATATGCCATTGTTAAATACATAATCACTTCTACTATTATTCTTGCGGAAAATTAAACCACAATCACAAAGTGAAATATCAATAACACATAACACATAAGTTTTACCGGGAAAGCGTAAAGCTAAAAACCCCACTATCATATATTATGTATATCATGAATCATGAAACAATCTCATACAAAACTCTAATTCAAGAGCTCTTAGTACAATACAATCGTCTCACACTGTCGTACACAAATCAACAAATACATGTGCCAATTCTCCGTGTCCAGACAACCTGCCTCCTCTGCACAATCTCTGCAATTCGAATTCTCACAATGATACAAATTGCCTAGTTTGCACATGCTCATAAGCATATCCACTGCATGTGTGATCAAATCACAACTGATAGCCAAACTGTCCCTTTCACCTGTTATCTCAACTGGGTCTCCACTGGATCTGACATGCAT
>ML782741.1:335820-376464 GCA_009831015.1 Picea engelmannii | reverse complement strand
ATTTATTGTCCAATTTATTTAAGGGAAAAGTAAATTAGACACATGTTTCTTGTTGACTTTTCAACACTCCCTCTCAACAAGAAAGGGATTATCCTTCACCCCAATCTTGTCTCTATGATATTCAAATTTTCTCCTGGTGAGTGACTTCGTCAGAATGTCTCCATCCTAATCTTCCATAGGAATGTATTGAAGCAACATGATCTTCTGCTGCACAGAATCTATGAGATGATGATACCGGATATCTATATGCTTAGATCTGTCATGAAACACATGATTAATTGAGAGTTTAATGCAACTCTGATTATCACAATAAATCACTGTCGGATCTAAATGAGAACCAAACAAACCAACCAAGATCTTTCTCATCCAGATAGCCTCACATGCAGCTTGACTCGCTGCCATGTATTTCACTTCCACTGAACTAAGTGCGACGGATCTCTATTTCCTGCTGTACCAAGAAACAACTGTAGATCCGATACTAAAGATCCCCCCTGATGTGCTCTTTCTGTCCATTGGGCTACCTGCCCAATCTGCATCCGTGAATCCATGCAACTTCACTTCATCCGTCTATCTGTACCATAATCCATACTCATATGTGCCCTTCAGATATCTCAGGACATGCTTATCCACATTCCAAAAGAGTTTGGTAGGCTTAACCATCACTTGACTTAGCTGTTTAACCACATAGCAAATGTCTGGTCTCGTGTTCACTAAATACATTAGCGAACCTACTAACTGTCGATAGACAATAGCATTCACTACTTCTCCAGAAGTAACATCCTCTTTCCTCCAGTTTCCTGGAAGAGGAGTATCCATGGGTTTGCAGCCCTCCATGTGAAACTTACCCAGTATCTCTCTTGCATACTTTCCTTAAGACACAAAAAGTTCGCCATCTCGTTGCCATATTTCCAAACCAAGGAAATAATAAAGGAGGCCCAAATCCTTCATCTCAAACTCCTTTTCAAGGTCATCTTTTCATGAGTGTATCAACTGCTCATCACCAGTCAGTATTAAATCATCAACATAAAGCACAATGATTAAAATCTTACCCTCCACCACAATTTGGTATATGTTTGCATCCGCTTCACTTTTGGTGAAGCCTAATCCAGTGAAATAACTGTCTATCTAAGTGTACCAAGCACGGGGTGCTTGCTTCAGCCCATACAATGCTCTCTCAAGTCTGCACACATGCGACTCTCTGTCAAAGGTCTCAAAACCTTTTGGACGTTCAATGTACACTTCTTCCTCAATGATCCCATTGAGGAACACAATTTTTACATCCATCTGATGAATGCGCTAGCCCATCTGCGCTGAGAGTGCAAGGATGGATCTTATGGAAGAGTACCTTGCGACAGGTGCAAAGGTCTCATCATAATCTATCCCCTTAATCTGTGAGAAGCCTTGGGCCACAAACTTGGCCTTATATTTCTCCACACTCCCATCAACAACTTTCTTTACCTTGTAGATCCATCTCGAAACTACCATTGATTTGTCGACCGGTCTTGGGACAATTTCCCATGCATTGTTTTTGACAATGGAGTCATACTCCTCTACCATAGCATCAACCCAAGTGGGGTCTTGCATTGGTTCCTGAAATAAAGATGGTTCAGTCACAATACATTTGCTCATGAGAGCCATGTATCTAGCAAATCGATCAGGAGTCTGTCTTTGTCTGCGCTGTGAAGTAGGGGCTCCTACATTTTGTGCAACATCTAGTCTCAATCTGTCATCTTCTGTGGTGCACTTTCTACCATTTTTGATGGATGGATCTGCTTGAGTGGTTTCCTCCACTTCATGAAACTCCTCATGTGGCTGGTCCACATCTTGAGACTCATCCTTGGGAACCAATAATTCCTCTTCTGCATGCAAGTCTAGATCCCTCTCAAGCGACAACCGCATGGCTTTCCCCTCATCGAATTTTATATCCCGTCGCATAACAGTCATCTTACTGTTCGACAAATACACATGATAATTATGGAGTGTTTCTGTGTACCCCACAAATATCCCAACTTCAGCAGTCGGTTCCAGCTTCTTCCTGGCATCCTTGGTCACATGCACATAAACAAATGAACCAAAATTTTTAAAATGAGAAACATCAGGTTTCTTACCAGTAAAAGCTTCTTTAGGTGTACTCATGCCAATTACTCTATGAGGACAACGGTTCTGCACATAAACTGCAGTATTGCATGCTTCTACCCACAAATGCATTGGTAGGCCCTGATCATGAAACATCGCTCGTGATACACCCACGATCATTCTGTTCTTTCTCTTCGCGACTCCATTTTTTTGTGGGTTATGAGGCTCTATGAGTTCTCTTCGAATTCCTTCTCTGTTGCAGAAGTCTTTGAATTCGTTAGAGATGTATTCTCCACCATTATCGCTCCTTAGAGCCTTCACTTGCTTCCTCGACTCTTTCTCCACCAATGCTTTAAACTCATAGAACTTTGATAATGTTTGATCCTTCTTCTGCATGAAGAGTATCCAACATTTACGAGAAAAGTCATCAACAAAAATAACATAATACCTATGTTTTGCTGTTGAAGCAACCGAGAATGGTCCACACACATCTGTGTGAATTCTCTCTAGGATCACCGAAGCACGGTTCTCCTTTTCATGAAAGGTGGACTTTACATACTTCCCTAGGGTGCACCCCTTGCACTAATCTAACTTAGCAAGTGTTCCCCTTGGAAGTCCAGTAGATATTTGTTTCGTGATTTTCAAGGCTCCATGATGAAGATGGCCCAATCTCCTGTGCCATAATTCACCTTCATCCCAGCTCACCACTTTTTCTTCCTTCCCTATCATGGCACTGCAACCATCTACCTCCAACATGTAGAGATTCTTAACTTGAATCCCTATCTTCTTGACTTTACCCGTTGCTTTATGTCGCAAGTAGGCTTTTCCACTGCTAAAAACAAGATCATAGCCTCTATCCTCCAACATTGCGACTGAGACCAAGTTTTTCTTCAGACCTGGAACATGCATAACATTTTTCAATTGAAATGGTTTACCTGACTCCCTCTAAAAGGTAATGGTACCAATACCAGTTGCACTGTATCGTCCATCGTCGCCCATCTCTATATGCATTTTGAGATCTTTCTCCTCCAAGTCAATGAAAGACTCTTTATCTCCCGTCATGTGGAAGGAAGCGCCACTATCCAAATACCACACCGATCCCAATGCACTTGAAGCCATGCATGCGATCAAATAAAAGTCAAGTTCAAATTTTGAGACAAGAGCCTCACCAGTTGCAGATCCAACAATCGTCTTGTTCTTCCTCTTCTGCAGACAGTTAGTAGCGAGATGCCCATGTTCGTGACAGTGAAAACACTTCACTTTGGACAAATCCAACTTCTTGACTTTAGAATCGTATTTTGGATGGAATTTTTTCCCTTTCCCTTTCCTTACCTTGGAAGTCAAAGAACAATCCTCTTCATCATCATGCTTTGATGAAGATCCATCTCTGGTGTTCCGCCTAAACTCCTCTTGCACTAGATCCAACCATAGTTGTTCCCAATTTGACAATTTTTCCCTTCCATTGACAGAGTCTTGATAACTGTGCCAACTCTTGGGAAGTCCTAGGAGCGCCAATCTCACCAAATCATCAGCAGTGACTGTTATTCCCACACTTCCAAGCTCATCTCGACATTGGACAAACTTCATGAGATATTTTGGAATGGTGTCGCCCTTCTCCATCTTGATCTTCCTGAGTTTATCTTTGAGCACCAATTTCCTATGGTCGCTACTGTTTTGAAACAGATCCGTAAAAAAATTCTACATTTCATGTGGTGTGGTTTTCCTATGGAGACTTGAGACAATGTGGTCTCGTACTCCCTCCAACAAAATCCTCCTTGCCTTTGCAACTTTCTTTTTCCATGCATCGAGATTTGCAGTGTCTGTCACATCCGGCTTAGGAACATCTCTATCAATGTAATCCTTCAAGCCATTGTCTTCGAGTACTGCTTCCATCCTATCCTTCCAAGCAATGTAGTTCGAGCTGCCCTCGAGTGCATACTCCAACCTCAAGCCATTGAAAGACATTTCAATATTGAATCAACTGTAGCACCAAGAAAATCTTGCAAATTCGAATGTTATCCAACCACCAAAACTCAACTGCTGCAACTTCTCTTGCCCTGGGAGGTTCGCACCCCACCTGAGAGTAGCCTGAGGGAAGTTTGCACCCTCCTTGTGTATAGCCTGTGAACTTGACTGGGAGGTTCACATTGTAATACACTGTAGGGTGAGGGGAGTTCGCACCTCTCCCTTGATCAGCCTGCGAGAATGCTCAGGGATGTTCGCACCTCTCCTTTGACTAGGGTGTGGGAATTTATGATTTGAGAACCGTGTGTAGTCTACAGTACTAAGGTTCGCACCCTGCTAGAGATGGGACCTACGAGAATGAAATTATGTTCGCACCTCACTTCTGTAGCTCCGTGGCCTCCATGGCTCTGATACCATATAGAAATTTCAATACAAATTAAGTATTTCATGCGATTCTCCTGATCTAACAATTTATACGCCACTATTAAATACATAATCGCTTCTACTATTATTCTTGTGGAAAATTAAACCACGATCACAATCACAATCACAAAGTGAAATATCAATAACACATAACCCAAAATTTTTACCGGGAAAGCGTAAAGCTAAAAACCCCACTATCATATATTATGTATATCATGAATCATGGAACAATATCATACAAAACTCTAATCCAAGATCTCTCAATACAATACAATTGTCTCACACTGTCGTACACAAATCAGCAAATACATGTGCCAATTCTCCGTGTCTAGACAACCTGCCTCCTCTACACAATCTCTACAATTCGAATTCTCACAATGATACGAATTTCCTAGTTTGCACATGCTCATAAGCATATCCACTGCATGTGTGATCAAATCACAACTGATAGCCAAGCTGTCCCTTTCACCTGTTATCTCAACTGGGGCTCCATTGGATTTGACATGCATGTAGTTAACCGTGGTGAATCTTCAGTTGCATGTGAGTTCACTGATTTACTGAACTCTCACTAGTGCAAGTTTAGTTACAACTAGTACAACTGATCTTAACTCACTTAACTACACTTATAATTCTGTTACCAATCCAACTCACTAAGTTACGAATGAAATAATAGATTAATATTTATTGTCCAATTTATTTAAGGGAAAAGTAAATTAGACACATGTTTCTTGTTGACTTTTCAACAGTTTTTTTGAGTCGCCACAGTCAGACTATAGATAGAGTCAGAGTCAGATGAAATAATGTGTATATCTCTGAAATACCTTTCCAATGGGCTATCACGTTCCTAAAACAGAGGTCATATGCAAAATTTATGACCCTAGGAAGTTGAGGTACCAAATTACACCAACTTACCCATAGGGCCCACATGAATTTTTTGCATTTCACCTTCTAAGGTTAGGTTTTTGGATGTCTAGGGTTTTGGAATTCATGAGTAATATGAAAAAGGCCTATGGAGTCTTATTGTAATCCATTCTACTCAGACAGATGCACGTAGCATCCACATCTCGTCTCAGAGATAACTACCACCATTCGAGCAAGTTTCAGTTCTTCAGTTTTATAGTTTCAATCTATTTCAGTATTTAATAGAAGATATTGTTCACTGGATATTTGTGTTATTCTTCCTATCTCTATGTTTATTATATTTAGTCTATTAATCAATTCGTTGCGCTCCCAAATCCAGATCATTACTCAAGAAGAAAATCACAGAGGAACTGGACCACCTAGAAGATTCAGAATGCATAACCATCAATTAGCAATATCTCAAGAAGAAGAATGATTCATAAGAGTAAAACCATTCAGAAGATCCCCTACATCCATGTGTCAAAATATTTTTCTTGGTTTATGCTATTATTTTATCAATTTTGGTTAGAAAGATGCAAACTGTAGATCCTATGCCAAGAACAAAATCAAATATGAAGGTTAGTCAAACATCAATTATCCTAGAAAGTCACATGAAGCACAAAACATAAATCACAACAAATTTTGGTTCACTAAGTAATGGAACATAGTGCTACAAGTGGAACAATTTTGGACACATGGCCAAATATTGTAGATTGATTGTTCCTCCAAAGGAACCAAAGTAGAATAGCAACAATCATAAACATGAACCACAAAGGATATGGAGAAGAAAGAAGGATCAATTAAACACTGAAGAATGCTCACTTTCTTTACAAGCGCAACATAAGAAAAGTGGGTGGTATGTTGAAAACGATTGTTTGAAGCATATGACAGGTGACAAGAACAAGTTTCTGACACTGAAGAAGGAACGAGATGGATCAATTTTTTTTGGAAACAATAACTCAACCAAAATTATATGAAGAGGCACAATCAAGCTTGGAAGCAAAGATGCTAGGGAAAAAATTGTTATACTGGTCGAAGATATGAAGCACAATCTTCTAAGTGTAAGTCAAATGTGTTAGCAAGGACACAAACTTTTGTTTGACTATGAAAAATGTGAGATAAGGAAAGAAGGATCAAGAAAATTGGTGGCTACAACTAGAAGAACTCAAAACAACATATATGTCCTAAATGAGATTAGAAGGGAAAAATGTTGCATAGGAAAGGAAAATGAAAGTTGGATCTAGCACAAAAGAATGGGTCACAATAACTTTGATAAACTTGTCAAAATAAACGGAAAGGAAGTAGTGAAATAAATGCACAAGATTTCAAAGCCAAAAAATACTCTATGTGAGCATTGACTACAAGGAAAACAAACTAGGACCAAGTTCAAATCAAAAGAGTATTCCATGACAAAGCCATTGGAGATCGTACACACTAACCTATGTGGACCTACAAGAACAAAGAGATTGAATGGAGAATAATATTTTATGTTACTGGTTAATGACTACACAAGAATGACTCCAATTTGATTTCTTAGGAAGAAGTCAGAGGCATTCAAACACTTCAAGATATACAAAGATATGGTTGAGACTGAGATGGATTTGAAAATCAAGTGTTTGAGATCAGACAATGGAGGAGATTTTATGTCAAAGGAATTCATGAATTTCTTTGGAGAACATGGATTTAAGCGACAATTCTCAACAGCCAGGACACCTCAACAAAATGGATTTGTCGAAATGAAGAACATAACAGTGCAAGAAATGGCCAGAACCATGTTGAAAGATTCCAAGTTGAGTGAAATATTTTGGGCATAAGAAGTTAATACAACAGTTCACATCCTAAACAGAGGAATGCTCAGAAGTAACAATGATAAGACTCCCTACGAGTTATGGAAAGAAAGACCAACAAATGTGAAGAATTTCAGAGTATTTGGAAGCAAATGTTATATCAAAAGAGAAGATGGAAGGACTAGAAAATTTGACTCCTGAGTTGATAAAGGTATACTAGTTGGGTATTCAAGCAAATGAAAAGAATATAAATTCTTCAATACAAGACTCAATAGAATCATGGGAAGCATCAATGTAATGATTAATGAGAGAGATATATGCAAAGGCAAAGAAGGAAGCAAATATTCAGAAGAAAAAGATAGCGAGGAAGATCTAAAAGAAGTAGAAGTAGAAGAAGAAGAAGCAGAAGTAGAAGAAGCAGAAGAAGAAGAGAAGGCAAAAGCATAAAAAGAGGAAGATAAGCAAAAAATACCTCCTATGACACCTAGCAGATGAGTGCGGAAAAATCATCCACTATAATAGATTATTGGAAATAAAGATGCAGGAGTTGAAACCCGAAGAAGAATTATTTCACCATAACAACAACACCTAGCATTGCTATCTACAGTTGAACCAAGCAGTTTTGAAGAGGCCAGCAAGGATGAAATTTGGATCAAGGCTATGGATGAAGAATTGGATTAGATAGAGAAGAATGAGACATGGGAATTGGTTCCTAGACCAAAAGACAAGGACGTGATTGGCACAAAATGGGTATTTCGAATCAATCTGAATGAGAGTGGACATGTAACCAGAAATAAAGCAAGGCTAGTATGCAAAGGATATGCCCAGGTTGAGGGAACAAACTTCGAAGAAACGTTTTCCCTAGTTTCCAAATGGAAGAAATTATATTAATCTTGGCTTATGCGTGTTCGAAGAAGATCAAGGTATATCATATGGATGTGAAATCAACTTTCCTAAATGATGAGTTAGAAGAAGAAGTTTACATTGAGCAACTAGAAGGATTTCAATTGTCAGAAAGGGAAGATTATGTTTGCAGGTTGAAGAAAGCACTATATGGTCTCAAGCAAGCCCCCAGAGCATGGTAATCAAGGTTGGACATGTATTTACAAGAACAAGGTTTCAGGAAAGGCAATGCTGTCAATAATCTCTACATAAAGGTAGATCAGGATAGCATATTAATAGTTGAAGTTTATGTTGAATACATTATCTTTGGAAGCGATGATAACAGGATGAGTTAGAATTTTTCCAAAGACATGAAAAATGAGTTCGAAATGTCTTTTCTTGGTGAGTTGAATTTCTTTTTGGGACTTCAGATATACCAATGTGATACATGCATATTTATTTCACGGACCAAGTATATCAAAGAAATGCTAAAATGATTTGGAATGGAAGATTGTAAGCCCGTAAGTACTCCTATGCAAAATAGTTGCAAGTTAAGAAAATAATATGATTCCAAGGATGCATATCAAAGACTCTACAGATCAATGATTGCCAACTTACTCTATGTGATGTCATCAATACTGGATGTGATGCAAGAATTTGGACAAGTATCAAGATTTCAAGAAACACTAAAGGAAACACATGTTACGGTAGTAAATATAATATTCAAATATCTCAAAGAAACAAAATAATATGGGTTATGGTATCCAAAAGGAAATGAACTATCTCTAGTTGCTTATATAGATGAAGATTGGGTTGGAAGCATTGACGATAAAAGAAGTACAAGTGGAGAAAATTTCTATTTCGGTGAGTGTTTGGTAACTTGTTTAAGCAAGAAGCAGTCATCAATATCATTGTCCACAATATAAGCAAAATATGTTGCATCAATAACGTTTTGTACTCAGGTCCTCTGGATGAAACAAACTTTGTAGGATATACAAGTGGACTATGATGAGCCCATTCCAATACTTTGTGATAACTCTAGTGTTGGATTGTAGTTCAATACTGAGAGGGGGAGGGTGAATCAATGTTGATATCTTTTAAAAATTATTTATTATCTTTATTGATATGTAAGAACTTCAATAGATAACATCAATAAATATAAAATCAAAATACAAATTACAAGTTTTTATATAAATGATTGAGTTTAGAGCACCAACTCTAGGAGACATCAATCCATTTATTTCATGGCACCGACCCTAGGAAGCACCAAATCCTTTGTTTCAGGGATCCAAACCTAGGAAGCACCAACTCCCTTGTTTCAGGGCACCAACCCTTGGAAACACCAACTCCCTTGTTTTAGGGCTCGAACCCTAGGAAGCACCAACTTCCTTGTTTTAGAGAACCAACCCTAGGAAGAACCAAATCCCTTTATTTAAACTTTAATTAGAAAAGGATACTAATCCTTCCTTTCTCCTCCCTTCCACCCTCACTTCATAAGTATCTTCATCTTTCTTCCTTGGACTCTGCGCTTGCTTTTGATCTTTTGATGTAGACCTCATAGACACTTTTCTTTCACCATACCTTTATGGTTGTGAAATTGAACCATTGTGTCTTTTTAATAACGAAACATTGCACCTCTTAATTTAATTAACACAAATGGTAAATTTTTTGTTTATTAATTGATTTTCGAACATCAAATTAGACAATGATTTTCATACGAATATTCTCGAGCAATGAAAATGAATTTTAAAATTATACGACATGGGTTTTGTGCATAAAATGACCAATTACCTAATATGCCAACAATTTCCCAAAAAACTATGCCAAGTGGACGATATGGGCGATTCTTTGAAGGAAAATTTCTCAGTTTTATTGTTGCGACCACCTTCTAAACTTTCCAAATGAAACATCCACTTCAACAACAGAGATTTGGTGACATATCCACATGATCGAGATCTATGACCGAGAACTATGTCCTTGGTGCTTATCCTCTTAAGAACCTATTATTTATGTGCTTACTCCATGTAACCCAATGTTGTGACCACATGATAAAAATGGTGCTTAATCTCCAAGTTCCTTACACACTGGCTCTTCATTGCCCATGTGATAATAACCTGTGACCGGGGGATGGAACCAAGTCCTCTGGACTTCGGCCTTCAGGATATTATCCCTTTACAATCTTCCAACTCTCCCGAATTTTGACCTACCGAAGTGGTCATAAAGTAATGTTGTCTTCTTACTGTCGGTTGACAACTCCCCCTTACGCTATCCTTCCACTGGCTTAATCCAACGACCGTGACTTAATCAAGTGTTGAGATGGACGATATTTATTTATTTCGGGACTTCGATACTCCGAGACTCTGGGATATTACAACTCTAAAGTCGTTCAACTCCCCCAGAGTTATACCTCCGAAGTGCTTACGCCATTCTTTCACTGCTTGATCTAACGACTCACATTACTCTCGAATTCTTCCTTGGATCTAACGGTTGGTGGGATTTCAGGGCTTCGACACTCCATGTCTTTGGGAATTTATGGGTTACCATTGCCTTCCACTTACCATGTACTTCCACTATACTTGATTGGACAGTCGAGAATTCACCCAAAGTTCCTCAATCCGACGGTTGGCAGGATTTCGGGTTTTCAACACTTAGGTACTCTCGGAATTTGTGGGTTACTATAATGTTCTTGACCTAGATATTCAAGGAGATATTGCTAATCTCATGTGACCAAAATATGATCTGATACACTGTGGGTTTATGGATGCGTTTTATATGTGTATGTGTATAATTATTTGTTTACAACATATAAATGAGCATATAGATAGTAAATGAGACAAAAGACTGCAAACTATGTATTATGATATCTTTGTGGAGTAAAATGATGAATGCGGTTGAATAAAATAAATCACTCAGCTAGATCAATGAAAAAAGGATATTAGCCAGAATACAATAAGAAAACTAAAACAATAATAGATGATAATAGATGAACACTATGGAATCAATGAATGAGGTGTAAGATCCACTGCAAGCTACGACAACTCATACGACAACCACTGCAAGTCTGGAAAGTTCTCCCTGGTGGTTAGACCTCTCGAATCGGCTTGGAAACTTTCCCAAACAGTGTGCCCTGTTGTCTGTCTCAGTCCTGGTGACTGACTGGCCCTCTGCTGGTATGTCTGGACCTAGGATGGACCCCCCTAGGGAAATGCACCCCCTATGCTATTGGAAAACTGTGCCCTAGTGATTCCACCATCAAAATCGATTGATATGTGTCTCAAACTGATTGCCCTGGCCTACTATGAATTTTTTCGGAAGGATTTCCCTGGATCTGATATGATTATCTCTCGAGAACCCCAAATGTGTCCTCCTTAAGTGTCATAACCTCAATGGCTGGAAATTTCACCCTAGATGATTTCTCCATCGGAATTTGATGAGAAACTAGGCAACAGATGCACCTTGCCTTCCTCTCAATTGGGTCGAAAGGGAATCTATGGATTCTCTCTGTATGGGACAAGTTGACTCAATACCTCCTCAGAAGCTGTGCCTTCACCTTGAATAAGTGCGCCCTTGCTGCTGGAACTTGTATAAATGTTAATGAAGACTGATGGAAGACCCGTGTGATCTCCCCGGTGACTAGGGTGTGTCTCTCAACACCGAAGTCAGCCATTGGTGTATTCCTCCTGGAATCCACTGAGCTATCTCTCCTGAGATGCGCCTCTCTCCTCGATGACAAGTCAAAATCTTCATAGATGAATTAGGTTGTTGTACCTTCTCTTATAGCTTCTCGAAACCCTAATTCGTCGTTGACTCTAATTTTAGCTCATCTATTCTATTTTCATCTCAAGTTGGCTTAAAAGTGATTTTATCCACTTTAAGCTCAATGTCATTTTCAAATTATAACACCCTTGGCTGGAATGACCTCTAGTAACCCTATTTACCCATTTTTGGACCTGGCGATAGTCTAACGAGGCTGTTTAGACCATTAAGCCTCCTCTTTGAAGCTCCTATTTGGAAAGGGACATTACAGTCCTTCCTTCCCGAAATTTCTTGTCCTCAAGCAATACCAATACAGGGTGCTACAACACATGCTCTCTCTCCCAAGTAGCATCCTCTACTGGAAGCCCTTTCCATATGATCAAACACTCTCTGATGACCCTGATCCTTAGTTTGCACTCTCATAAATCTAGTACCTGCTCCAGAACTAACTCCAACTGTCCCTCCTCATCCAATGGGGGAAGCTCCTCTGATGTGCTGATGAATTTCCCCACCTCTTTCTTGAGGCAAGATACGTGGAACACGTTATGAATATTTCTCCCCTTTGGAAGCTCTAGCTCATAAGCAACCTCGCCTACCTTATGCATGATCCTGTAAGGTCCATAAAATATGGGCTTGAGCTTCTCGGCCCCACTCTTCTTCAGAGACGACTGTCTGTAAGGTTCGAGTCTCAAGAAAACCAAATCCCCAACCTCAAAGTTGCGCTCTATCCTATGCTTGTTCGTACTCATCTTCTGTCGATTTTGTGCTATCTGCAGGTTCTCTTTTATCATTTTGAGAATATCCTAACTCTCTGTGATCCAATCCTTGGCCTTGGGAGCTAGTCTCAAACCTAAAACCAAGTCCACCAAAGTGGGAGCATCATACCCATAAAATACTCGGAAGGGTGTCATACGAATGGACATGTGGAAAGTGGTTTTGTAGCAATGCTCTCCTAAATGTAGCCACCTGCCCTATGTTCTTTGATGTTCACCGACATAGTTGCTCAAATACCCTTCAACCCAGTTGTTGACGATCTCAGTCTGCCCATCTGTCTAAGGGTGATAGTTGGTGCTAGGTGTTAACTCTGTCCCCACCAATCTAAACAACTCCCTCCAGAATGTCCCAATAAACTGACTGTCCTTGTCACTGATGATGTTCCTCAACAACCCATGAAGTTTGAATACCACTTTGAAGAATAAATCAGCTACCTGAACTGCATTGTAATCTGTCGGTATGAAATATAAGTGAACAAACTTGGTCAATATTTCGACCTCTACATAGATGCAATCCTTACACTAGACCTTGGGTAGGCCTGTGATGAAGTCCATCGATATGATCTCCCATTTCTGCTCCGGAATGGGAAGTGGCTGAAGTAGCCATGCTGGAAGCATATGCTCTGACTTGTTCTGCTAACAAGTCACGCACTCACTGATGTACCTCATAACATCCTGTTTGAGGCCCTTTCATGAGAACCTCTCCTTGATCTGCCTGTAGGTTTCAAAAAACCCCTTATGGTCTGGTAGTGGCGAATCATGAACTACTGCGAGGATCTTCTTCTTGAGCCATGAATCTGGTACCAAGTAGACTCTATCCTTGTAGAATGTGAAATCACCAATGACCCTGTACCTGTCATCCTGAATCTGTACATCCATAACCTCACAAATGCACTTGTTCTTGGAATATTCCACTAACAAGTGGGATTTCCAATGTGCTGAAATCTCCATCAAAGAACATGCCATAGGTCTCCTAGATAGCACATTAGCTACAATATTCTTCTTCCCCTTGACATACTCTATGTCGAAGTCGAATGCCTGTACCTTCATCACCCATTTTTGTTGGTGGTCACTGAGGTCCTTTTACTCAAGGAAATACTTCAAGCTGTTGTGATCTGTTTTGACTACAAATTTGCTTCCCACAAAATATTGTCTGAATTTAGTTAAGGCATGCATGATTTCCAACATTTCCTTGTCATAAATGGAGTACAAACTCTCGGGCTTACTGAGCTTCCTACTCTTGAATACAATGGGGTGTCCTCCCTCCATCAAAAATTCCTCGATACCCTTCTCAGATGCATCAAACTCTAATACAAATGGAAAAGTGAAGTCTGGTAATGTTAGCATTGGACAGGTGCCCATGCATGTGATCAAAGGATTTCTATGACTCATCGGTCCAGATGAAAGCCCTATGTCGGGTGATATCTGTAAGTGGTGATCCAAGATGAGAAAACCCCCTGACAAACCACCTGTAACAGTTTCGTAGCCCAAAGAAGCTCCTCAACTCTGTCACGTTCCTGGGTGTTGGCCAATCCAGAATGGCCTTGATCTTCTCCTGGTGCACCTGTACCCCCTATGCACTGATGATGTGGCCCAAGTAAAGGATATCTGTCATACCAAACTGACACTTCGACTCTTTGGCGTATAGTGATTGTGTCTCCATGATACTCAATACCTCATTCAAGTGCCTCACATGCTCATGCCATGTCTTGCTGTAGACCAAGATGTCGTCGAATAAAACCAAGACCGATTTCCTCAATTGATCCTTGAATATGTGGTTCATGCAAGACTGGAATGTATCCGGTGCATTGGTTAGCCCAAATGGCATAACCAGAAACTCGAAATGACCAAAGTGGCATATGAATGACGTCTTCTCTATGTCTTGCTCTCTAATGCTGATATGATGATACCCAAAGCGAAAATCAATCTTCGAGAAGAAAACTGCTCAATGAAGCTCATCCATCAACTCATCTATGAGAGGGATATGATGCTATTTCTTGATGGTCTTCTTGTTCAAGGCCTGGTAGTCAATGCACATCCTCATGGTACCATCCTTCTTCAAAATTAAGACAACTGAAGAAGCGAATGGAATGTTGCTTGGTCTAATGTGTCCCATCGCTAGAAATTCCTTAATTTCCTTTTCCATATCATCATCAAACCTCCTAGGATGATGATAGGGTGGTGTTATCATAGGTTTTCCCCCCTCCTCCAACTCAATGGTGTGGTCAAACCCCCTGTCTGGTGGCCTCCCTGGTTGAATTAAACCAAAAACCCGATGATGTCATCCCAACAAGTTCCTGATCTCTATCTGATACTGATGTCGACCCTTTGAATCCTTTTGCGTAGTGATCAATCACTCTGCATCATATGATACCTCCCCATGCCTAAAGATCCTCTCCATCATCTTGGCTAAAACTGTCCGGGGTTCCCCTGTCGACATTCCCCTCAAAACAATGCTCTTCCCGTGAGTGTCCGTGAACCCCATCTCCAAGGTTTGGTAGTTAGTGGTGATTTTTCCCAATGTGATCAAACAATGGACTCCAAATACCACATCTATGTCAGATAGGTCAACTACATAAAATGTGTCTCTCACTGTGTAGTTACCTAAATTTATCTCTAAGTCTGAGATGCTATCAAGACACTCCACTATATGGCCATCTACTACTGCAACATTGAATCCCTCAAACTCCTTCATCTGAATTGCCCGCCTCGACACCATTGAAGCATCAATAAATTTGTGGGTGGCCCCATCATCGATTAGGGTGATTTACCACTGTCCCTAAAGAGTCCCTCTAATCCAGAGGGTGACATACTTGGGAACACCAGAAAGGGTAATTATGACTCCTCCCTTTGCTGGTTTCCGTGTGTTAGCCTGCTCAGGAGGTTGTGGCACTATGTGTGGGTGGGTCCCTGCCGGTGTCAGTGGTATCTATGGAGACTGCTCCTCTGACTGTGATGGCTCCTCCTATGAGCTAGCAGATCCCTTGTCCTTCTCTTCCTCCTCACTATCCACACTGTTTGATGCCACCTCAAATAATGGATCTCTCCCTTTCCCATGCACCCGTGGCATTGAACCCAAGGGTCTCTACAAGAGAAGCATAGATTCTTCCTCATCAACTCCCATCTGGTGTCATCGTCCAATTTGGGCTTACCCTTCCATTCCCTTTGAGGATATTTCTGATCCGTATCTCTCTGTGGTACAAAGGGTATGGTAACAGGTTTGGGTTTCAGTGTTGAGCCCCCATGTCTCTCATGTGTACAATTGCCTCCTACAGGGTGCGAGGATTGAAATCCTTAACCCAACCTATCAATGGCTTTGTCAATGCCTTGGTGAATAACATCATCAGTTTATGCTTTGATATGTTGGATATGGCCATTACCTTCTGCTGAAATTCTGTGATGAAGGTCTCGACGGATCTTGTTTGTCTCAACTACGTAAGGTCCCTGAAATGGAGCTTTGTATCTCTCCTGTCAAATCTATCCATCAACCTCTATGTCAACTCTAAGTATGAAGTAATGCGGATGTGACCTAAGGTCACCAGCCCATGGTACCACCACTCGTGGGCCTCCCCATACAAGTGAAAAGTGGTGAAACTGATAGCTTGAAGTATGTATCAAGCTTATGTACCCATGCCTGAGCTGAGCATCTCAACGATCTGTCGAAAGTAGGAATGTTCAAATTTCCCACTTTCTTGATGAAATCCATTTTGTGCATTTTCCCATTGCCCCTCTGTGCCTCTCAGTGTTTGTTTCGATATCGGATCAAACAATATTCTTGCAAACTCATGTCTGCATGGAACAGTGGTCCTAGTGCCAAGTAGTCTCTCCTGTACTCCCTGAATGGATCCTGTGGCACTATCTGTCCTTGACCTGGTTGTCCTTCTGCATGCCCTAGATGTCCCAATGGTTTTCCTCCCAAGAATTGTGGGTATAAAGGTCGAGGAATCCTCCCAGATGATGTGTAGGCTAAAACTGGTGAAAGGTGTATACTAGCTCCTCCTTGAGATCCACTGGAGCCACTATCCCCAGCTCCCTGGTGTCCTCCTGAACAACTCACTCCTCCTACGACATTGGCACCTATAGTGCTCACGTTATGATGGATCATCTATGTACTGATGGCCATTTGTTGTATGGCGTGCATCATGTCCCTCTGTCCTCTAGCTAGGTCATTCAACATGGAATGCATACTATCAACATGTGTCTCAGGGCCTTTCCCCCTACCCTATGGTGTCTCACACCTGTCACCCATAGTCCTCTCTATATTTTCCTCTGTGTCAGAGCTGACATGCTCTCTGTCCTCTAGCTATGGCTCTGTATTAGACTAAGTGTGGAAGGGAGTATAGTCCCTTATGTTTCGGTCTCTCTGGTCTCTCCTATGACCTCTGTGGTACTGGACGTACTTGTCCCCAAAATGTCCTCATCCCTTTGGGTATTCTTCACCCGTTCCTGAAATCATGGGGTCATGAGAAGTACTTTATTCATAGGCTGGCAGGAAGAAAACTTTGATACCACTGTAATGTTCCTGACCAGGCTAGTCAAGGAAATACTGCTAATCTCATGTGACCAAAATATGATATGATACACTGGGGGTTTTTGGATGCGTTTTAGATGTGAATGTGTATAATTATTTGTTTACAACATATAAATGAGAATACATATAGTAAATGAGACAAAATAATGCAAACTATATATTATGATATCTCTACGGAGTACAATGATGAATGCAGATGAATAAAATAAATCACTCGGGTAGATCAATGAAAAAATGATCTTAGCCAGAATAAAATAAATAAAATAAAACAATAATACCCGATAATAGACGAACACTGCGGAATCAATGGATGAGGTGTAAGATCTGCTGCAAGCTATGGCAGCTCATACGACAACCGCTGCAAGTTTGGAAATTTCGTCGTGGTGGCTAGACCTCTCAGATCAGCCTGGAAACTATCCCAAATAGTGCGCACTATTGTCTCTCTCAGTCCTAGTGACTGACTGACCCTCTACTGGTATGTATGGACCTTGGATGGATCCCCCTGGGGAAATGCGCCCCCTCTGCTAATGGAAAACTGCGCCCTAGTGATTCCACCATTGGAATTGGCTGATATGTGTCTCAAACTAATCACTTTGGCCTACTGTGAAATGGGTTGGAAGGATTTCCTTGGATCTGATTTGATGGTCGCTCGGGAACCCCAAATGTGTCCTCCCTAAGTGCCACAACCTCAACGGATGGAAAATGCACCCCAGATGATTTCTTTGTCGGAATCTGATGAGAAACTGGGAAAAAGATGTGACTTGCCTTCCTCTCAACTGGATCAGAAGGAAATCTCTGGATTCTCCCTGTATGGGACAAGTTGACTCAATACCTCCTCAGAAGATGTGCCCTCACCTTGAATAAGTGCGCCCTTGCTGCTGGAACTTGTATAACTGCTGCTGAAGACTGATGGAAGACCTATGTGATCTCCCCGATGACTAGGGCTTGTCTCTCAACACTGAAGTTAGCCACTGGTGTATTCCTCATGGAATCCACTGAGCTATCTCTCCTAAGATGCCCCTCTCTCCTCAATGTCAAGTCAAAATCTACATAATTATGAATTAGGTCGTTGTACCTTCTCTTATAGCTTCCCAAAACCCTAATTCGATGTTGACTCTAATTTTAGCTCATCTGTTCTATTTTTATCTCAAGTTGGCTTAAAAACACTTTTATCCACTTTTATCTCAATGTCTCTTTCAAATTATAACGCCCTTGGCTGGAATGACATCTAGTAACCCTGTTTACCCTTTTCTGGCCCTCGCTATAGTCTAACGAGGATGTTTATACCATTAAGCCTCCTCTCTGGAGCTCCTATTTGGAAAGGGACATTACAGTTACCCTGTCCTTCCAATATACTCGATCGGACGATCGAGAAATCACTCGAAGTTCTTCCTTGATCCGATTGTTGGCGGGATTTTGGGGCTTTCACAACTTCATGATTTCATGCCTCTGCCTTGTCTCCAATAATCACAGAAGTGGAGAAGTTCCAGAGTCCTGAAGCTTTCTATCTCTTGCTTGGATTTGATCAATAGCTGGTGATTGATTAGTTTGATTTGACGGCTCCGTTTATACCCAAAATCTAGATCTGACAATTTTAATCTCTCCCGATCTAATGGTTGGGACTTATCTCTCTCATCTTTTGGCTCTACCTTGATCTCATGGTCCTTGTTATACCCAAAATTTCTCAACTAGATCCGACAACTCTTGCTTATACCCAAAATTTCTAAACTAGATCTAAAGACTCTTGTTTACTTGGATCCCGATCTAACGATCTAGAACTCCTTGATTCAACGGTTGTAATTGCTCCCGAAATTCAAAAGGAAATGGTCACGATTCCATGATCCTTTAAAAAGGATCTTTGTTTGCATAATGCTTTGGTTTCTGTGCGATATATGCAACGCTATCTCTCCTAAGTTTTTAGGATCTCAAGTTATGTCTTCTGTGCAACTGAATAAGCTACATCTCCTGATATTTTCCTTCGACCTTTCCAAAGGTATTAACGCTGCGTGCTCTGATTTTGTGCAACCTAATACACAATCTCTCCTAAGATTTAGGATCTCAAAAACATATTATTTCTTAAGGAAAATACCATATTGGTGTTCTTGAAATCAATGCCAACACCATAATACCATGTCCAACATTGATCATATTGGCCTTCTTTGACATCAATGGCAACACCATACCACCATGTCCAACTTTCTCCCCCCTTTGGAATTGATGGCAACAAAGTAAAACCTATTTTTAATCTTAACTAGATTTTACGGATCATTCTCCCCCTTTGAAAACAATGAAAAAATGGATGTTTCCTTGCTCCCCCTATGGTGACACTCCCCTTGAGGTGATGCTCCCCTTGTCCATGTGATCCCTTTCTGATGAAGCTTGTGCAATTTAAAAATTATAAGGACATGTCTCTACTTCTAATATTTATCCCTTAGAAACAAGATTAAATTTTCATTTTCTACTATACTGCTGCCTCAAATACTCGAGAGATGTTTTAGTATGCTAGAAGTCTTAATCCATAATATTTTCCATCCAAACTGCTTTCAATGATGCATTAGATATCCTTTAATTATGTTTTCCTTCAGATTCCTTTAAGAGTGTGCCAAGATTATACAAACATTGCTAAAGAATTACCATCATTTGTTTCTAGATTGCTCCTAATTTTCCATGACAATAGTCAACTATTCACTCATTTATAACCCAAGAGCCTCTTCATTTTTGTTGTCTCAAATAGTGATATGTTTCAGTTCCCATACAATCATAGCTAACTTCTTCACATTTAGGTCTTGCTCATGCTCATATTTATGCTCAAATATAAGTAGATATGATATTAATGTTGTTGTCCTGTAACTTCTCAAACCATGATATTTTCTCAATAACCTTTTGTTGTTGGTTGTAAGAGTCCTCTTCATAAGCTTCTCATTCTTTTGGGAATACCTCATTGGGTCTGGATCATACCAAACTTTAGTAACATCTGTAACACTTTTCAATGTTGTGTACTTTAAAGCATACTGCACACTCCTTGCCCTTTCCTTTGTCTTATTGACTTCATGTTTTAAATATACAAACAATGATGAAATTTTGTTTTTCTTTTCCACATTTATGATTTCCCTGAGCCTGGGGACACTGAGAGTAACATTCCTTTGTTCTTCAATACTCATGAGGTCATTACCAGGAACACCATTAAGTCTTCCCTGAATCCTCTTTCCTTTCTTCTGTTTTTATTTTCCGTTGAGGGGGAATTTAGTAGATTATAGAAATAGAAATGGAAGACTTCCAAGATCGTCATTGCTCAATTCTTCTGGTTGGTATGCTATTGAAGATTCATAATCATCTACATTGTTTTGTGTAATAGAAACTTCTTCATTCTTTTATTTAGAATTTTCTTTTTGCATTTTATTTTCATTGGCTAATGAACTATTGATTTGTAGGACATAATCAAGAACTACACTTGTGTCATATTCACTTTTAGGAATTCTCTTTTCTTGAGCTTGATCCACTTTATATGCAAAAATCTGATTTTCACATTCCTTATTAGAAACTTCACCCATCATTCTTCTATTCTCAACTTCGTCAATTTCAGGTGCAATATTTTCTTCATCTTCCTTGTTTTATACTTCAGATTTTCTTCTCCATACTTTTTTATCCTTATAATTGAGGATATTTGTATTTCTGGACAACCTGCATTTATTGGTTATATGATCATAATTGTTGCATCTTTGGCATTCAACATTGAAGTTTTGTAAAGGAGAGAAAGCGTTATGGTTTCTTTTCTCTGTATTGTTCTTATACCTTTGGACATTGCTAAGATTGTATCTTCCATAAGCCTTATATTTCCTTATGTCCAAAATTATTGCAAGAGAAACAATAACAAAGGAATAGATTTTGATGCCTCTTTGGGGGAGTTTTTCTTGTAATTGTGTTCCATATGTATTCATTATTTTATGAGGGGAGAACACATTTCTCCTGTTTTAAATCAGTTCTTATCTTGCTTTCTTGTTTTCTGAAGGAGCTTTGAAGAGTTGATGCATAACTTTTTAGATTTTCGTTAATTTCCTGATAAGTAATGTTAGATCCTTTGTTAAAATTCTTTTGGTCATAGCCCAACCCTGTCTTATTGCTTGGTGATCTTTGATTGTTAAGAATATCATTCAATATTTTTGAACTGTATTCAAATCTTGATTGCTTCTTTTCTTTTTCAATTTCTCTTTTTAGTAGGACAATTTTAACCTCTAGATTTTCACAGTCTTGTTCCCTATCATTGAATTGTTTTAAAATGACTTATTCAATTCTTTTTTCTTCATGGAGTTGAGTCTTCAAATCATTGATGACTTGCCCTATTTCTTTGATGGTTTTTGACACTTCTCTTTCTCTTGAATTTTGTGCTTCTTCATATTCCGACAGTTGTTGTCTTAATGATTTATTCTTATTTTTATACTTCCTCAGTTCTTCAAGTGCACTGATAAATTCTTGTTCAAGGTTTACTTCTCCTTCATCTTTAGGATTTGCTTCATTATTATCAACATCATTATTTTTCATTCCCATAAATAGAATCTCTCCATCATCTTCACTCATGTTTGAAGAACTGATGCCATCTTTGGAGTAAAGATTTTTCTTTTTCTTATAAAATTTCTTCTTGTATTGGTCTTTATCCCTTTTATGGTATTTCTGGTTGTAGGCTTCTTCATCATCACTATCCTCTTGCTTGGGATAGGGACATTTGTTAGAAAAGTGTCTGACTCTGCCACAATTGAAACACTTGAAGGGTAATTTTCCTTTATATTTTCCAGATCCTTTCTGGAGTTTCTTTATAAAGTTGGCCTCTTCTACATATGATATGTCCATCTAAGATCCTTCTCTGCCCGATTCCCTATGTTTCCTGATATCGGGGTTGAATCTTCTTGGCCTCCTGCAAGGTCCAGACTTGCTTTGTATTCCCTTGGTTCTCCACACTCTTCTTCTCGTCCACCCATCTGGGGACTCGTTCCTCTTTGCACTTCTCTCTATTGTAATCTTAGTCTGGCCAGTCTTTCTTGTCTTCTTACCTTCCTCAACTCTTCCTTCTTTCTTTCATCTATTCCTTTTGATCCAATTTCTTTCCGCAACACCTCAGACTGCTTCGTTGCTTTCTTTACCTTTCCATGCCACCACTTCTCAATAATGGCGGATCTCCTTAAGGCTCACTCATTTATTGCATTCGTTTCTTGATCTCCCCCCATATGTCAAAGAACCCTTTCCCCTTCTCAGGTCAGGATCCTACCCAAAAATCACCCTACCCCAAGCGTAGGTCTTTAGGCTGCCATATCAATCGAGGGAATAGTCATCATCCCCTCCTCCATCAAGAATACTTTGATCCACATGGTAATTTACCTCAACAATATTCCGTGAACACCTTTCTTGAAAATTTGTTCCGCCTGTGAAAAATATTGGTGATTCTCAGTTGCGAATTCAATGATGTATCCCTCCAGAGTCGTATTAACCCAAAAATCAACTGCTCGTGTGATCTGGTTATCCAGCTAATGAAGTGATGTGATCTTCTCTGTATCCCAAGTACAGGTCTTCTTTATGCATTCTTGGAATTCTGGAGCTTCTTGGAGCCGATCTATCCAATGGAATAACTCTTTCGGGAATTTTACCCATAATATCTCATACTGGTCACTCAATCTTTCTGAGTAAAATACATAATCTCTTGTATCATTCTTTCATTTACCTCGGAATTCTGCTTCCTTCCATATAAATGCATCACAATTTTGTTCCCACCATCGCCGAATCTTAGATCTATAGATCTGTGAAAACATTCTCCTCACATGTTCCCTTTTAAAGAACAGGTCCCGACAACTAAACCATTTTGTTGGTGCAAAAGTGCTCAGACCAGGGTCCTCTTACAATTACCAACAAAAGGCACCGAAGTAGTCTAGAGCACTGGCATTTTCATCTTTTCGGGAGGGAAGAATTCTCACCTGAAGCGTAATCGAGACAAGAAAGAGAGGGAAGGGTAAGGAGAATACTTAGACATATCTATGAGTTATCAAGATTCATATTAGTCTTGCGCAAGATAGATTAAACCTACAACAATACTGAACATCTCCTAACTGATAATAAAGAGACAGAGTTGCGTTGTCATTCATAAAAAAACATTTAAGTATATCAGACATAAAATATAATACAGAGCAACATTCAATACATCCAAAAGACTAAATACACAAGATATATTAAAAATTTGGGCCTCCAATTATATTAACATATCATGTTATTCTCACAGCTCGATTCCCATACATAAGTAGTCAAAGGATTCTCCTCATCAAATACAAGACAAGGTTACAGTCTCTTTATCCTCTACATCTAGATTGATACAAGACTCTGGTACATTGGTAGTCTGGTTCTTACCCAGATCTCCAGACTCAACTACAATAACAAAATTAATCATAAAAACCCTAGTCACAACTACAATCCCCACTCAACAACCCTAGAAACAATAACAACAACAAAAACAACTCCAGCCCATCAAGCCTTTTATAATCATATCAATCTCATATATATAATCTAATCTTTGAGTTTGTTGGTTGAGAACCCGAGATTTCTCTGTTCTTCTTGATATTGTTGCAACCTCTTTCCTCAAAACTAATGTTGCATTGTTCTTCCAACTACTTTATGTTTCTTTCTTTAGTCCGTTTTCCAACTCCTCAGCAGCCTGCGCAACTTCTGTTTACCAAAATGAAGCTGCAATATGACGTGCAAAAATTCTATCCATAAAAACGAAGGGTCCAATAGGCTCCGACCGCAATCCTTGACTCGCCCTGAGTCAATTCTTCATCTCTTCCATGGTCTCTGGGTTGGCTCGTTGTTCTTTCTTTCCTTATGGTTCCAAGTTGCTTCCATTTCCCGCTTGGATTGTTTCTTCTTTATCTTCTTCAAATGAAGGGCCGAACTCAGGTACGAGTTCTAGGGATCTCTTCCTGACTTGTTGAAAGTTGTCCACTTTGCCCTGCCACTTTCTGGCAAGTAGTGAAGCTTCAACAAAAAACTTTTGAGTGACATTTGTGATGCATTATTTTTGTTTGGACACAACTAAAGAGTTCCATTCTGAGTCATCGATGGTGTCCACTTGATGTATCTATAGATACGTTGTCTAGACTATAGGTCCAAACTCTCATAGTTCCTTCTTAGCCATAGTTTGAGCTTCATATAGTGCATTGAAATCATTGTCTGCCTATTGGATTTTGTCAAATTTCTCTTGTTGTTCCAGCGGATCCAGGGTGTTGGCTAGTTCTTCATTGAGCAATTGGATCTTCACGCGCAAGTCCTCCAATGTTTGGTTGTGCCTTGAAATTATTCCCACCCAATCGCTAACCTCTCTGAAGATTTTTGTGCATTCCACAGTCCTTTTATGCAAGGTTTCTCTTGCATTGTTTCCTTCCAAAACAATTTTCTCCATTTTCTCTTGTAGCTTCCTTGGTTGCAGTTCGAATTCTCTCTTACTGTCTCGCAACTGTGCTTAGAGATTTTTTTATCTTTCTTCTAGGTATGACCAGGATACCTGAAGTAATTCGATATTCTCCACAGGCTCGCTTGTTGCACTAGATTCTGGCAGTTGAGGTGTTGTCTTTCTGATCGTTGGCCATGCCTCTGTAAGTTTTTACTTTACCTTTTCTACCTTCTGTTCTTCTTGAATATTTGAATATTCCTCCTGCATTCATTGTGCTTGTGCAAGGATTCCTTCTTGTTTCCAAAACTTGACTTCTCATTCGACCTGGTGGATCCTCTGCTCCAATTGCTCAGTTGAGGATCTGATTATGCCTACCAGCTGTGCTATTGGAAACTGAGCAAGGTCGCCTGATGAAGGAGCGAAATACATGGGTACTCAGACTTGTAGTGGCAGTCCACTGGCCATCGAATGTTTGGAAGGTGTCTCCACCTCTTCTTTCCCTGAGGATGGATCTTGTAGTTGATGTGCAAGTCTAGTCTTTAGGTCCATTGGAAGTAGAGGGAAAACTTCTGTCTTTGTCAGGAAAAGATGCAACAGTTCCGCACAACGCTGTGGGTTCTGGAATAGTGGCTCCAAATATTCTTTCAAAGATGTTGGGCTCTTCCTTGATGTGGTTTGGGTTTCTTTCTGAATCGTTTGTGCTCCTGCCCCTATTTTTAACGAAAATTTTGGAGTCTCGCTCCTGATGATGGGAATCTCAACATTAGTTGTTGAGAGAGGACTTTGGATGCCTGGGACTTGCGGTATTGGAAAAAGTGGTAGAATTTCTTGTTTTTGAATCTAGACAGAGTGCCCAAAATAGGTACCGATAGAGTGGCTGACTAGCTCGAGGCTTTAATGGTCAGGGTGGTATGTTATGTTACATTCTCAGGTGGGTCAGGGAGCTCCAACTGCATGGGCTCGGGTGAAGTGGGTTGGGATGGAATAGTGGTGTATTGCGGTGGCGATGAGGTTTGTGGTGGCGATGGAGCTTGCTTAATGATGATGGTTGTGTAGCCGGTGGTGTATGTCTCAAGATCATATGTGATATTAATCACAGTCTGGGAAGCTCGAGCGACGACTCTGATATGAGGTATAGTCGTGGATATGGGTTGTGGGTTCAAAAGTTTAACCAGGGAAATACCTGTTCGGGGTTTCTTGGTCGAAACATCCCCTATGAACACAACAGATAGGATGTCATTGACATCCTTACCTAATAGCACAAATTGGTCTTGGAGCTGCAAAAACATAGGCAACATCCTCTTCTTGCGCTCCAGAGGTTCCACATCCTCTTCTTCTTCTGAGTCCGTCGACATCTGGACCTTCTGCTTCTTTTCTGGTGGGTCTGAACATGACCCGAGTCCTTCTTCCTGCCCCTTTTTCTTGAGGATCTCTGGTGGCAAGAGACAATGCATGCCGGACTTGCGTGGGTTGTGATTAACACCTAGCCATGACATGACTTCCTTTTCGAAGGCTTATTCATCTAGATAGAAGGGTAATGGCCTTGTATGGAAGTCCTTAGACTTCACATGCCTCTACTAAACAAATGTGTAGTGTCAATTTATCTCGAATGCGATGTTCTAGGTATTGAGGTTCAACAATTCCCGTGGTATGCGCAACCATTGATTTGCGTCGATAAGATGGTTGTACCACTTCAGGAACACTGCATTGTTGAACTCCATATTCTCAGAATTCGACCTTGTGTTCCAGGGTTCAAACATCTTGGCTAGGCGACCCTTGTCTGCAGGGGAAAATTATCTTCCTGTGGGTGACGTCCATTTCCACATGGCGGATGTGACTAACAGGTTGTCGTATGTAAATGTTCCTCCTTTCTCCCAAGCCTCCTCAAACACAACTAGGATTTCCTCTAGTAGGTAGTTGCACCAATTAAACACAACTCCATTTACACAGAAGTCTGCTATGGAAAGGGCATATAAGGTGTTCTCCCTTGTAGTACAAGCCCATCACCTTGCTAGTGATCACATAGCAGGTTGTCCATACCATCTCTGGTAGGATTGGGTTGATTTTATCCGTATGTCCTCCTCTCTACGTATGGAATTTCTCATATAGGATAACTTCGCCCTTCTTCTTCCCATGCTTTCTTGGGCCTTGGAATCCTTTTGAGATGTCCTCACCTTCGAGGGATAGTCTGGTGAGCTAGTGGATATCCTCAGCATGAATCAAATACCTCCTATTGAGCCATAAGCTCCTGTCATGTACCCATATGATAAAAAACTTGATGCACTGCACAACCTCACCCGTAGTTCCGAAAACAGGTAGATACTTGAGGTTCATGATGGTTGAATTGAATAGGTTGATGAACTCTAGCTTTGACACGAACTGCATGCCTCCCATTGCATCTAGATCCAAGTCCCATAATACATTGATATTCATCTACAGAAACAACACTTGGTCCATTAGGTTGAGGTCAAGGAGTTTTACCTACTCGACCTTTCCCTTGATATGCCCATGATCTTGACCCAGGGATCACACGACTCATCTGGAATTTCCTCTTGTGGAGCTGACGTTCGACATCCTATTGCTCTTGGCATGTTGGCTCTGGATTTCTTAGAAAACTTGGATGGACTGAGTAGGGGCTCGAGGTCGCGATTGGGGAGCAAGAGATCTCACAAGCTAAATGAGAGTGCATATAGCACAAGACAAAAGATAACTAATGGAAACAATGATCCTCATTCATGAGTTCGAAATTACTCCTGAGGAAAATCATTATGAAACCATAAACACAATCTCAGGATGAAGTGTCCGATGAGACTGATAACGGGGTAAGATATATAGGGTGATCCTAGCCTTTAATGAATGAGCTGGTAGGGACATGGTCGACCTGATGGCTTACCATCTTAATGGCTGAGGATCCTGGTTGGGATACCGATGGCATCTATGTGGATCACACCTTTATGACTTAACGGAAAGGTCTAACTGGTTACTATAGCTACCATAAAGCATAGGACTAGATAAGATGTGTGTGGCACATGTGTTGTGATACAGTTCAGATTCGCCCCCCCTCCGACCAAAATGGGGGTCCCCATCATATTTAATGACTGCATTTAATGTAATGGTGGCTCTTCCAATCCTGTGAAGCTGAGTAAGAAGTTCTACACAAAATAAACGCTTATATTGAAAAATAAAATATATGTCGTGGTGCAATAATGCACACTCCGACGTTATTAACTGAATTAAATAAATTACAAAAAATCAAAATATAACTACTGTACATGCTCCTTGGATTGGAGAAACGATCCTTTGGGTCAATCATGAGAAATATAGGGTTTCAGGTGGGCGCCATTCACCCATATTGGTCGAAGGATACAATATAGTTGTGCGATCTTGACTGTACCAGAGTGTCGGATTTTTGCAACTATGAATGGACCCAACCAATGCATGCACAACTTTCCTGGATGCTTCTGATATCGACTGTCGTAGAGTAGTACCTTATCCCCTTGCGTGAATATTTTTGACTTAATATGTCTGTCATGCCAATATTTTTGTGTATCTTTCTCAACTGTCTGATAAAAATCTGCTAAAAATCTCACTTCCTCAAGCTCTTGCAAGTCTTCAATCCTCTGCACAACAAATTCATCATCTGTCATGTGTGTATCTCGTGCTATATAGAGACTAGGGGTAATAAATTATGTAGGTACAACATATTCTTTCCCATAAACCAACTGAAATGGAGTATACCTGTGTAGCTTCTTTGTGGTAGTCCTGTAAGCCCACAAGATTGCTGTAACTATATCATCCCAGTCTTCCCTGTTTGCACAACATAATTTTGTCAGTCCTCGTTCCAGAATTTTATTGAATTCCTCCACCGTACCATTAGCTTGTGGACGGTAGGGATTGCTCTTATGGTGTTTTATAAGGAATTTTGTTTTCAACGTTGTGATTGTGTTGTTGATGAAGTGAATGCCTTGATCACTAGTTAGGCTTCTAGGACATCCAAACTGAGTGATGACGTTCTCAAAGATAAATCTAGCAACTGTTTCTGTTGAACAATCTTGAAATGCCTATGCTTCATCCCATCTTGTGAGGTAATCGGTTGTGGTAATGATGTATATGGACTTTGAGTGCTTAACTGAGGGGTTGATCGATCCAATAAAATCAACAACCCACTTCTCAAATGCATGAAGTTCTCTAACTGGTTGAAGGGGTAGTTCATCTCTGCGTGATGGCTTTCCTACTCTTTAGCAGATGTCACAAAATCTAGCATACTCCTTAACATATTTAAATAACGTAGCCCACCATAATCCTGCTTGAAGTATCTTCTGTGCAGTAGCTTTACCTCCAACATGTCCTCCCGCAACTCCACTGTGGCATTCCCAAATGATATCTCACCTTTCGTGGTTCAAGACACATCTCCTAAGGATGCTGTCAAGTCCCAATTCTTAAAGTTATCCCACAATCAATTGATAGTCTACCGCGTGAACCACCATATGTCGCTTTTTGTTTGCAGAGTAAGTTTCTGGGCAGGTCCCTGTACTGAGGAAGACAACAATGTCTTTAAGATACTTCGGGATGGCCTCAATCCAGAATAGGTCTGCATCTGGGAGCTAGTCATCCACTTCTCCACCACTTTCCCCTGATTCCAACATGGAAAGGTGATCTGGACCTACATTCCATCTTCTTGGCTTGGCAATTTCTTCAAACGAAAACTCTTGAAAAAACAATAGCCACCTGCAAATTCTTCCTTCAAGTACTAATTTATTGACTAGGTACTTCAATGCAGAATTGTCAGTAAAAAACTTGAAATGAGAGCCTAACAAGTAGTTTCTAAACGTTTGTAATGCATAAATCATAGCTAGACCTTCCCTTTCAATGCTTGTGTAGTTGCGCTTAGCTTGGAAAATTTTTCGGCTAGAAAAATAGATAGGGTGGTCCATATTTCCTTCCCCTGGTTGTGCTAAAATAACTCCTAGGGAAATGCCTGATGCATCCACATGCACATGGAATTCAATTTCCCAATTGGGAAATATCAAGATGGGTGCAATACTTAGATTTTCTTTGAGAATGTTGAATTCTTTACCACATTCTAGTGTCCACCGGAACAATTCGCTCTTCTTCAACAATTTCTCTAGGGGTGCGGTGATAGTTGCATATCTTCTAATGAACCTGCAAAATATACTATATGTTCCAGTGTAGAGTGAAACATTTTAGCAATGGTAGGTGGCGACATGTTTAGAATGACCGCAACTTTAGCTGGGTCTACCAAGACTCCTTCTCTGCATACAATATGGCCTAACAGGTTGCCATGAAAATACGTTTCCTTAGATTCAAAGATATCTTCATTTCACGACATCTATAAAACATTAACCGAAGTAGTCCAACATGGTATTTTAACAGGATTTATACTGTCTAATAATCCATGTAGACTTCTACAAAATTATGGATGAACTCTCAAATGTTGCTATCACGATTCGAGAAAAAATTGTAGGGGCATTCTTCAAGCCAAAGGGCATTACGTTGTATGAGAATGACCCCCATTCGGTTATGAATGGATTCTTCTTCTTGTCTTCCTCTATGATTATGACTTGGTGATATCCTGAAAATTTGTCTGTAAACGAATAAGATTATTTTGCCGCAACCTGATCCAACACTTTGTCACTGAAAGGTGTTGGAAACAGATCATGCACACATTCCGAATTCACAATTCTGTAGTCCATGTAGACCCGAATGTCTTTTGTACCTTTCTTACTCTGGATAACTATGCGAATTATCCATTTTGCTTCTTCGATTAGGAAAATAAGTCCTGCCGCAAGTATTTTTTTCACTTCTTTCTTGACCTTCTATTTTATTCTAGGATTAAGTCGTTATGGTCTGTGCTTCACAGGTCTTGAGCCGAGTTTCAAATTGATTTTCATTTCTCCCATGGCTCCTTTTATACCTTTCAGTTCTGAGAACCTTTTCAGAAACAACTCCTCATACTCCTGCAACAAGATGTGTACTTCATTCATAGTTTTCTCATACCAGTAATCTCCTATAGGATCTATCTTAGGATTATCTGCACTCCCTATATTAACTTTCTACAACTTCAGTGGATAGCTATAGGAGCTACAGGTGTGACTAGGTATCGTATCATGAATCTCTCTACTACCTTCATTTTCTTTAATGGCTAAGTTTCTAAGCTCTTCTAAGTCATCAGGTTTTTCCAGTTCTTTCTCAACTTTACAACAAGGTACATGTATCTTATCAATTTCAAGACCCAAACTAGACTGAAGAAAATGAACATGGTCAACACATACTACTGGACTTGATCTCTTTTTGCAAATGTCAGTAAAAATAATTTCCCTCATTCTTTGAAGGACTGTGTTGAGATCAGGGTACTTACTTGTAAAGGAGAAATCCTTGCAAAATTGGTCTTGTAAGGTCTACCAACAATTAATTTTGTCTTCTGGTCTCCTCGTGTATATACCAGGCCTTTGGGATTGGCCCCAACGAATGGATAAATACTTGAACCCATATGTGAGAGGGTACTTCCACAACTCTCCACTTCTTTAAGTAATGTTCAATATGCACTTTAGGGTCATACCGTCCATCGAAAAATTGCGCATTTTGAAAATCTATATTCATCTCTTCTTTTAGATGATCCCTATTTTGGAATCAACATCGGGTGGCTTTTTTTGCATATTCCCACTTCGTAATCAAAGATTTATGGGTGGCCCACCATATAGAAGGGGTATCTTGCAATGCTACGTAAAGAATACAGATCCTTTGATCCGTCACTATTTTCTCTTCCATGTTGGCAAGAAAACTATGTACCTTTGAGGTACCATCATATGTCAGAGATTCTCTGACCTTGGTTCCAATCCATCTCATTGCTATGACATTTGTGCATCACCTTGAGAATCGCTCGTATGAAACTTGCTGCCAACTGTCAAATGCTACTTCTGAATCCTCGTCAACAGACTGTATGGTTCTCCAACTTACCAATCCATCTGCAGTAGGATTTATGTAATTTGGCCTTGTTCCTGCTGTTATGGTGTATAATTGGTCAAGAGAATATTTTTGATATTATGGTATCTTCGGGAGGTATCAACCTCCACGTGTAACCCTGAAAAGAATATAATATTTCGGGAAGCAAGAAGAAACCCTAAAGCATTGGATATAACCCTAGAAAACAACTCAGTTAAAGAAAATAATTTGATATTGAGTCTTTATCCTCTAGAAAGAGAAGTCAGCCTAGACAGCTAAGGAAGAGCAGTATAAATACGGGATTCCAGATCTCATTTGGACACATACAGCTCGCAACTGCAGAAATATAGTGCACACTGCAGAAATTTAGTAAGTGCGCAAGTCTGGAGAGTAGCTGCAGCTGCAACTACTGCAACTAGTATTTTCAGTTTTAGGCTTGGACTTTCTCTTGGTTATGGTTTGGAATTTCTTCCTTATGCGCTAGCTCTGGAGAGAGGTATGCTACATTGATTGACTATTAGGCCTAGGGTTTGCTTCCATAATTATTCTCTATCAAGGTTAAGGTGCTTAGGTGTGGTTTCGCCCTATGGTTGGGTGAAAATATTTCTATATTGTCTATGGTTAAATGAGCACACCTACTTTTCTAACAGGTTATGGGCCCACACTATCTTTAGAAAGTCTAATCGATGGAAGATATATTGGGACAATTTTCTCAGTTATAGTTGCAATTGCAGTCAAATGTTTTGCTGCAACAACGAAACCCTAATCCTCTTGTCGAGGCACCTTAAGTTAAGAGATTGACCTAATTTTGCGATATCCTAGTGCACCCTAACCCAACGCACCTCCTGGTACTCTCAACAAGCTAAGATGCCAAGTTTTATTTTTTGGTCAAAGTCAAAGGTTGACCAAGTCAAAGATGTCATGAATTACTCTATGAAGTTAGAAAACAAGTTAGAAGGGTCTTATAATTTTAGAGAATGGAAGACGAGGATTGACCTCATCCTTGACAAGAATAAAGTGTTGGATATCGTGAAAGGAAAGATCATGGAACCACATTTTGAAGAACGAAAAGATAAGGAACCTCAGAATGCTGCAAGTATGGAGAAGTTCAAGGACAATGACATCAATGCCATGAGTATCATAGTGGACTCTGTAAAATACCACTTGATACCCTACATATCTCATCTTGACTCATCTAAGAATATGTATGATGCCCTAACTAATATCTTCTCAGTCAGAAACATTGGAAAAGTAATGAGTATGAAGAATGAGCTTCGTGACATGAAAATGAATGATGATGACAACATACCATCACACTTTGTAAGAATCTCTCAGTTAAGAGATCAACTACAAGCTATGGATAGTCAGTGTGTTGGTGGACAGACATTCCGACGGAAAATGGTCCAGGACATTTATTCTTTTAGGACGTATGTCTGGATTAGAATAATATTCCTTGTAGCCCATGGTGTGGCTTCCGGTATCTTTTGGAATATTTATTCTTCTAGGCCATATGTCTGGATTATAAGAATAGTTATTGTATCACTCTGAGGAGTGAGTGACTTATTCAACATCATTACTCAGATGGAGTGTGGCTTAAAGAGATGATGTAGTTGATGCTGTCAGATGATACTGATAGTGATGATGGTGCTCATGATTTAATCATGAGATATTCTGAGTGTCTATGATGATGCTATTGGTTGAATGGTATATTTTGGCTCAAGACCATTGCCTTCAATAGCTGCCTAGATAGGAAGGAGTGTTGATATTATGGTATTTGCGGGAGGTATTAATGTCCACTTGTAACCCTGACAAGAATAAAATATTCTGGGAAGCAAGACAAACCCTAAAGCATTGGATATAACCTTAGAAGACAAGTTGACTAAATAAAATAATTTAATATTGAGTCTTTAGCCTCCAGAAAGAGAAGTTGACCAAGACAACTAAGGAAGAGAAGTATAAATACAGGATACCAGAGCTCATTTGGACACACGGCTCGTAACTGCAGAAATCTAGTGCGCACTACAAAAATTTAGTAAGTGCACATGTCTGGAGAGTAGTTGCAGCTGCAACTACTGCAACTAGTATTATCGATTTTAGGCTTGGAATTTCTCTTGGTTATGGTTTGGAATTTCTGCCTTGTGCACTAGCTCTGGAGAGAGGTATGCTACATTGATTGGCTATTAGGCCTAGGTTTTGTGTAACACCCTGTTTCCCCCAAATTTGTAATTAATCCTAATATAGGAATTACCATGCTAAAGCGTGATGACAATGTGAATGTACGACGTGAATGGACCTCATGAAGAAGGTCGGTGAATGTAATAACATTATGAATTTATATTTCAAGACTGTTGAGAGGGGATGTGCAGAAAAGAGACCACGATGGCGGTGGAAGGCACCTGAAAGGGTGGCGTTAACACCGAGAATTAATACCGTATTTGGACTCCACTGGCACGGAGAACCAAAAGTGGCTCGCTGGCCCCCAAATTTAATGTCTTGCAGGCTGGTAGGCGAGCGGCTTGATGAGGGATGGGATGGTAAACTGCCCATCCGTAGAGCTGTCATGTCTGATCGGCGCGAGGGTAATCATGCCACACGCAACCTCACGAGAGGATAAGGCGTATGGCAGAGGCGATTGAAAGGGGAGACGCGAGGGGAACTCTGGAATTACGCAGAGTGAGTGATAACAGAGAGGAAGGATTGCAACCTTCACACCTGGTCACTGGCAGACAGAGAGACGTAGTCTCAGAGCATCGTGGTCTCAGCTCGGGGGTGGCTAGTGGTAAATCCGTTGGGAGTCGCTGAGCCTACGGTTGGGTGGAAATGAGCACCCCTCTCAGCAGTTGCACCCACTTCTGGTGTTATTTCTGATAAGTGTTTTACAGATTGCTTCTTGAAATTCATATATTGACATATATGCTTATAGAACTGTGAAATTGTGAATGATTACAACATAAGAATTTCTGTACAGTGTTTTGATAAGTAATGTTAGATATATGCTTATAGCAGAAAGACCACGCATGACTTATGTTGATACATGAATTTAATTAGGCATGAGTCAAACTAAGTTAGGCTTCCAGCCTGTCCTCGGGAAGATGTTTACCCGTATCTACCTCTGGAAATGCCCCGATATAGATCTATTCACAGGGACTTCCTCCTTAGAAAGGTTCACCAAGAACCCAGAAAAAGGACTTGAACGCACAAGTCTTATTAACCCTGTACGAGGAGGAATGACCCTCTTAAGGTTCTGAGGTAGCAGTGCAGGGATATGTAACAAATCGATGACTGAGATTTTGTCGGGTGACCCATAGCCATTCACGACCGTTAGATCGACGGAAGTAACGAGGGCATTACGTATCTTGCCCTTTTTCCCTCTATCTTCATGAACAACGAGGAAATTGGGATCATAGATCCCAAGACCCAGGAGAACATTTGGACCATGGATCTTTCCACATCCACGAAGTAGTGGAGGAATGCACAAGGTGGGGCAATCTGAGCCGCTTGATCTCATCAGAAATCCCGTCGGCCATGGGATCGGTTTAATATGCCCAAAGTTTAGTCTCTGGAGTGTGTGCAGGAAGAACGGATCTAGACCGTTAGATTTGGGTTCGTTTCCCCATCAGTCGTCGGATCGGACAGGTAAGTACCTTTTGGGTTGGCTTTTGATGAAGCCCGAGAGCTCATCTGGACCGTCCATCCCTTTAGGACAGGTGTCAGAGATCCGGAGAGAGTCGGGATATTGTCCATCGGCATATCAAAGATCCTGAGGTCGAGGGAATCGGGACGCTATAAGTCGTGAACCCCGAGAGCTCATCTGGACTGTCCATCCATTTGGGACACGTGTCAGAAATATGTAGAGTTGGGATATTCGACATCGGGAGATCAGAGTTCCTGAGGTCGAAGGAGTTGGGACATCACAAGTCTCGAAATCCCGAGGAGATCAGATTCGCCCGTTTGTGAGGACACATGGCGAGATCGAGAGCCAATCGACATATCGGAGGTTTGGGAGGCAAGACTTCTGGAGCACCAGAAGTCGCAAAAGCGCGAGATTGGATCAGGACCGTCCGCTTGTGGGGACGCATGGCAGAGATCCGGGCCATCGGGGAAATCCATAGTGAAACCGCCGATACAATCAGAGCCGTCCATCTGATTGGAATGGGTGGCAACCATTGGGACTCACATAGATAAGTTCCTTGTTGGGTTGGCGTTTGGAGGAATCCGAGGCTCAATCTGGACCTTCCATCCATTTAGGACATGTGTCGGAGAGATGGAGCCATCGGGATATCGACATTTGGGAAATCGAGATTTCTGAGGTCGAAAGAACCGGGACATCGAAAGTCTCGAAATCCCAGAGGAATCGAGACCATCCGCTTGAGGATACACATGGCAGAGATCGGAGCCATCGAGGAAGGCTTGACAAGGAAGCCATCTATCGGCGTTTGGGTCATCGGGAAATTGGGGATCCCGGTGACAAGAGGTTTGTGCACTTTGAAATCGCGAAACGCGATACCCCGATCAGTGAGGGACAGTTGTCAGCATATCCGGAGCAGTGGAAGCCCCCTTGAGTGGGAACCAGCTATCGACACAACGGATAAGGAGGAGAGCCCGTCGTATGAGGGACAACTGTCAGCAAACCGGAGAGTCGGGATTCGAGGAATCGGGAATCCCGTGGACATATGCACTTTGGCATTGAAAACCCCGAAACTCCGACGAGAGGTAAGGTGGCGGTCATATAGAGGGAGATCGTATGGACCCCAAAATACTAGCCCAGGGGACTAGCGAACGATGGAGCGTGTCGGGAATCGGAGGATCGCGGATCCAAGGTGCATATGCACTTTGGTATTAGAACGCCCGAAACCCTGACGAAAGGAAAGCTATAAGGCTGCGGTCTTGTGTGCACGGTCGTGTGGACTAGGAGCCTAGCCAGGGAGAGGCTAAGGCCAAAAAGGAGCTCATCAATGATCGGGGATTGCAGAGTACAAGAACTCCTGACAACGGGAAAGACGAAACCCCGATAACCTAAAATTAAGATCAGGGAAGACTGCGGTCAAGGTGCAGAAGGCCGTGTAGGAGAGAGAAAGAGCCAGCTTACGCTGGGTTTCCATGGTTATTTAGGGGTTCGAGTTCGACAAAGGACCGGAAAAATTTGATTTAGGTAGCAAGTATGTTACAAAGTGGTATCAAAGCATGGTTACAACCTTCGCTTGCTTGGGCTCAGGCATGACCCATGTTAGAAGATATTGTTATCTGCGTTTCTCTTTAAGGAGAAGGACTGCAAAATGAAACTGTAACTTGGAAATTCCTATAACCCTTCTGTTAAAATGGCAACTACTCTTATAGGAGTAGGGATGCACTGATCGTTATCACGGATAAGCTTTGAGTGCGAATAACAGAGGTAGAATAAATTGTGCTATGAAGCTGCACGAGCCAGACAAGGGACATGAACTGAGTTGTTTTGTTTTAGCGTAACGATGGCTACCTACTAAAGCAGGTAGAGTCTCTTGTGATTAAGATGGTTGGTTAGGTAAGGATTGATACCCAAAGGAAGAACCCCTTCATGATTTGGGAAATTTGGTAAGGATGGGTAGGATCCTTAGAAAGTTATGACCACTATATTATTAAGAGATTAAACCTTGAGCATACAAGTCCTCATGATTGAGAGGACTAGTGAAAATACGTAGGCTTAGATTTATCTGACCTATAAGGGTTAAAATCGACCCTAAGGATCACCTGTTTGAGGAGTCCTTTGAGATCGTTTCTAATTCCCAAGAGTGACCCTTGTTGGTCGTTTCCATAAGGAGAGGGTAACACACGTATGAGTTAGGACTATGAGATTAGCCTTGTAAGTAACTTAAAAAAATCTCAGAAGATATAGTAGGAGAAATTCATGAAAAGATCATAGCCATTGATCAAGGAGCAAATTGGACCATTGATCGTCCAAAGAAAATTTCGCAATTCTGGAGATCAAAGGATTCGAGGTTCTCCATAATAGAAGTCCCGAAGTCGTGAAATGCGAAATCGCAACATAATCACAACCGTCGGTTGGAGAGCCGTTGGTGACCGTTAGACCTAATTAATCAGCGGGGAAGAAAAGGTTGATAACCTCTCATCACTCATAAGCTCAGGAGGAGTAATATTTGTTAGATCGAAATCAACGAGAGCCATTGATCTAGAGCTTCGAGGTTTCGTCTACGGGGAAAATGGAAGCGTAGACTTCCCAAAGTCGCGCCAGGTAAATCACCGAGTTAATCAGGACCGATGATTGCCGGAGAAATCTGGAATGTGGGATCTATACCTGTCGGGCCCACATAGAATAGAAGTTGGGAAACGATAGAGCGTTTTCCATGGATTCGCTGAAATACAGGATCCTGACGCGTGTTTGAGAATTGATCCCAGGTTCCGAGCGAAGGGTCATGTGGATGAAAGAGCCGAGAAAACCCTAGCCTCGGTCTTTCGGGTTTTCAGATTTCAGGAATCAAGGAAACAAAGTTCCTTGCAACGGAAATTCCGAAATCGCGAAATGCGAAGCGCCTTTTAGATCGGATCGTGGGCACCACCGATGGTCGCGTGAGGAGAAGGCGTGAGATAATATGATGAATAGTGCATGAGTCAATGCACCGAGGAGCTTCATATTAAAAAGCCTGATACTCATACCAGTAAGGTATGAATGATATATAGAACATGCAAGTGATGCACATATATGATGTAAGAGAATATGTATACTAAAGGCCCAACATGATGGCCCTGATGAGTGAATCGTGAGGCAAGAATTACACTTGCCAAAAATTGAATGAATACCATGGATGCATGGTTGACTCCATTCTGAAGAGTCGTGAAGGATCTGTCTTGAAGGATAGCTTAAAGGGAATGTACTCCATATCCCCGGGAAAGATCCAGTACAATTAAATGAAAGAGTAAATGAGCAAGGATGCTCTGTTGTCATGATAAGAGGCAAATGGTTATGCCTTTGGAGGTCACAATGAGAAGGACTGTGAACAATCCTGAGATGACTAATTTTAAAAATGGAAATGTATGTAGGCTATGAAATATAACTATGAAAGCTACATGAAGTCTTAGGATTACAAAATTGGTTAAGTACATCGTATATGTAAGTTAACAAGATACAGGTTATATTCCTTAAGGGAATATTTGGTAGACCACTAAAAAGCTAACTCAAAGTTGAGACCATCACAGGTGGTGATGGATCTGCAACAAGGAAGTTGCATGCTGAAGGAGTTCCTGGTGAAGGAATTGTATAAGGTCTCTGTCAGAAGAATAGAGTCACAACCCTGATAATTGTTGAAGGTTGGACAAGGAGTTGGAAGGCCTGTCCATGTATAAGAATCCTGGATTACATTTTGGAAAAAAATAAAAAATAAAAAAAAATCATGTAAGTAATAGAAGACTAATAATCGGATATTGACCATTCTGATAACCTAATGGAAGTGTGTAGGATGCACATGTTCCCGAATCATTATGAACAAAGAGTTGTTACTAAAGCATGTTGAAGTACCCTAAGAGTTAGGATGGGCCTAAACCAGGGCTGCTCAGAAAAAGAGCAGTTGTGGAAATCGGTTTGGTGGGTAAGAGGCCAGTAAACCCCTGAGTATGATTAACTGAATAAATGAGTACGTTTAATTGATACAACTTGGTTGAAGCTGTGATTAAGGAAAGGCAGTGAGACCTTAGAGATAACTTGACTGGGCTGAAAAGCCCCGGGTGATGTAGAAAGATTTGGGAGAAGGGGAGAGCCCTCAATTCTTCCCTTGTTGTACATTACGTTTCTATGGAATGAGGAAGTTAGTACATTGATGAACTGAAATGCTTTGACACCATAATAATGAGGGTTGTAATGCTGTGAAAATGATTGAGAACTGTTGTGTTACACTCATGAGAAACATTAAGGATAATGTGATGAAGTGCATACATATATGCTAGACATGCCTGAAAATATTTTCATTAATTAAACGCTATGATATTTGCATTTTAAATTTCATGACGATTAATATGCCTATGGTGTATGTCATGTGTAGAAAGGAATAATATTGGAACTGTTGAGGAATATAGTTGCCAATAATGAACAACCTCAAGCAGAGGGTGACCATGGAAAGGCTGCGGTCGAAAGGTTGTTGACGGGACTGTGGAAATCCCGCTAAAAGTACTACTGATAAGTTAGAGGACAGAAAAAGGGTGCAAGCAGCCAAGAACAGGTATAAAGGTATTCATGCCCGTGTGGCACCGGGTATGAAGGTATTTGGTAAGAACCCCTTCCGAAATATTTATTATTGCATGCTATACCTGAAAATTGAAAAAGGGCAGTTGTATGCCTTGGATAATCGAGTAGAGTATGATTCGGGGAGGATGACCTGAATAATGGAGGCATGAACCTCTGGTAGTAAACATTGGTTGTAACCCTCAGAAGAATTCATGAACTGATATGTCATGAACACGTGGACCAATCAAGGAGCGATTGGAAACAAAAAGTGCTCATAGATAGCATGTTGCATAGAATTACTTCCAGGAAATTCATATCTGCATAAAGAACAAACAATGGATTTTTCATTGAGGAAGGAGGACCTTCCAACATTTTTACTCACGAGGTATAGGTGTTAGAGAAAATCAAATGTGGGTGGCCATGAGTATTGGCACCACGGTTATTAATGAAGGCATAATGCGTGAGCGCATTCATGCGAAACTTTTAAGTCTAATACGTACTAATTTGGGGTCGTGATCGGCCTATGACATGAAGTGTGGATTCTGTGGTAAGAATGAATGAAAACGAGTAAACCATATGAGGAGAGGATCGGATTAAATCCCAACACCCCATGACCCAGAGCCTGTCCTAAAGTGTGACGAACTTGAAATCAATGCAAGAATGCATTGGGTATGAATGTGGCCAAGGATAGTGGCACCTTTGTTAAAACCCTTTGAAATGTTGAATTACGTTTGAATACACACACACACACACACACACACACACACACACATATATACATAGAGAATCTAACCATTTTACTTGGTTGATTGAGGAATGAATTCCAGGAAGCAAAAGGGGTCATGGATATGGCAGTAAAGTAAGCCCATAGGAAAGACCGTTTGCCTGCTGGGCCAAACTGCAAGGAATGGTATTTCCTTTTGAGGAAGTAATTTAATCATTAAGTATGC